>JAUZNJ010029562.1:0-15340 GCA_034780135.1 Jordanella pulchra | reverse complement strand
ATTGTTTGTTATTTTTGACCTGTTAGATTGTGGCTTGGTCCACTTAGAAACAGGTGTGGTGCCAAGTGGCTTTAAAACACTTAGTTCTTGGAAGCTAGAGAGGGATGTCTGAGGCAAATGTACTCAAACGTTGTCAGAAGAGACTGCAACCAGTGGCTGATGCCGTTTTTTTGTACACCTTCCAGCCCCTTGACCACACTACTTTACACTGATGATCGATGATGTTTTACCTGATGGATAATAAAACTGTAGAGATCTATTTTTGGTGAACTAAGTAACTGCAAAAATATGGTATTAAGGACAGAGGTAGGTGGTGTTCTGGCTAGCTTGCTTAACAGCTACAGGTTCCAGAGATGGGCAATCCTGGTCCTCGAGGGCCGGTGTCCTGCAGCTTTTAGAAGTGTCTCTACTTCAACACACCTGAGTCAAACAATGAGGTCATTAGCAGAACTCTGGAGAACCTGACTGCACTTGGAAGGTGATTCAGCTGTTGGATGCTGGTGGGGTGGATCAGGGAGACATTTACGAGTTCCGGCCCTCGAGGACCTGGATTGCCCACCCCTACCGCCTCTTTTAGCTTAGTCAGTTAACCAAAATCAGATACACCACTTTTTCACTTTGTGGCAACAACAACTGTCCATTTCCTACAACTAGAATAACTCTTGATAAAGGATTTGATATATATATATATTGATTTAGGATCTAGATACAACACAGATTTATATATAGATTGACAATTTAGATATAAATTTAAGGGTAAGATATGGATGCAGGATGTTGAAATAGATTTCACCTTTATAGTTTTTGCCACTCACAGTTAGAAAGAAGCAATGAATGTGACAAAGATGCTGAATAAGAGAAATGTAATATTGAGAATAGTTTAAATAAATAAATTAGGCACATTGTTTTAAATATAAAAGTTAAATAGGAAACAATCAATCTCATGCATATTTAATGTTATTAAAACAAAATCCTTGCCATGATAAAAAATGGTTTAATTAGACAGAAAAAATAAGATAATATAATGGTTGCTAGAATTTACAGTTTTATGTAAATATACAGATCACCTACATGAGATTTAAAAATACTTTATACTACTTTAAAATGTATATTAAAAATACATGCTTATTACAGTACATGCTTGTCAAATTACTACCTAACTTAGCTCCAACAGCTCTTCAGGAATTTTGTGATTAATGGGGCATATTTGAGATAGAAGTGGTTGGACTAAACTTCTTCACCCAATTGACAAGCTCACATACATAAGACACAAGTAAATTAAAGCTAGTACACTTACTTGGTTGTGAAAGGTCCAGTTTTCACTGGACCTTTCACAACCAAGGAAGACAGAAACATCTAGAAGGTGGACATTCAGGATTGGGTCTGAGTGAGTGAAGAAAAAGGAGGGAAATCATAAAGACACACAAGAAAGATTTAAGTCAACACTTTTGCTGGGTTGACACCCCAAACTGCTTTTTTTGGCCCACTCTTCCATATCGAAAAGGCACTGATGCTCTTAAGGTGGGCCTATGATATTATCCTGCTGTGTTTGTTGTAATAAAAACGATCTGGTCTGCTATAAGGGACATTAGGACCGCTCCAACCTCAAATCGGGTATATTCAATAATTTGGATTGTCTTGGCCTGATATCCCACAATGTGTTTTCTTCCCCAAACACAGATGAGGATGCCACCTGTTGAATGTGATATGTTACAGGAAAAAAACACATAAATCAGCAGGTTACCAAGTAGAGCCCTAGCGAGGGTGCTATCTCCCCTCCTTATATAAACGCCTTTTCTATACTATGTTATGTATATCTATCTATATTTCTCTGTTATATTAGTCCACAAACTGTCACCATTCTGTCCCAGCAATACCTTCAGTATAGTTAAACTGTATAAAGAACACTCACATAACCACAAACACACAGATCCTGAGAAAGATGCCTTACTATGTTTTTTTAGTTCCTTCTCTGGGCACCAACAGAGGAACTTGGGGCCTGGTTGGCTTGTAGGAAAAAACAATATGATTGGTAGGTAGGATGGTAGATAATTGATAGAGATAAGTTTAAAAAAAGGATACCAAAAAACTAAATTAAGCACATACTCTCAAAAACAAAAACATTTACACCCACATATAAGCACATAAATCTGCAATTAGGTGTTCACAAAAACTTGACATACACAAGATATGTTGCTTTGATTCAAACCGTGACATAGACACATACTAGAAACATGCATGGAGGTGTGCTTTCAGACTATAATAAACCTTCTGTCTCATCCTCAGACATACACACATGATTTCATAGATGTCGCTAATGCATGTGACAGTCCTGTCAACACCAGAGGCTGGTGAAGGAGGCGGTGACTTGCAAAATGCCCACTGCTGATTGGTCATCACCATACCAACAAGGGAGGGCCAGAGTCAGAGACAGGAGAGGAGGAGCTGTGGACGAATATAAAGCTCTCCCTAGGAGCAGTTTCTGCTCTGTTGAGCTCTCGCTACTGTGATTCTGCGTCTTTATTTAGTCTTTCATGTTATCTGGCTGGCAAGCCGACACTCAGTGTTCTCTGAGGAGGACAGAGGGAGGGTGAAAAGGGTGAGCTGTCAGACACAACTGTTTGTTTATCTTGTCCATTCCACCTCTCCTACCTCTACCTGCCAGGCTTTCTGTCCATCACTGTTTCCCTGCGTCTTGTGGATCTATCTCTGTTTTGGGTGACAGCTAGGAAGAAAAGGGGAAACCTGAGCAAAGAGGCAGCTCACCTCCTCTGCACCCCAGGGAGCCTTCAACTCATCTCTCCATCCAGTCGGCTGTAGATGACCTCTGCTCTCCTGTAAGTAATCAGCTCGGCCGCAGCCACATCAGATCACAGTTTTCTCCAAAGCAAGGCAACCTAAGTATGAGGGTTGGCGGGTCGTGAGGCAGAAATGGTGTGGCATGTTGTGCACTGAAGGTGAAGGCTGGTTTAACTAGATTCCTAATTAGCAAAGGGAAATCATTAGTGTGTTGATTTTTACTTTACCATTTCTGCTTTGATCATCTCGAGGTTAAAGTAATGATATTCAGAGGTTACACCATGTTCTAAAGTATTTAAATGGAAAACACTTTTTTTTTTTTTCAAATTGCAGAGTTTTTTGAGTATGGTGTCTGGTCTTTCATCAATGGTAATAACAAGGTCACAACCCTTACATAATTTGCGATGAGTTCAACAGGTACTGATAGGATGATGCATGAGGCAGCATTTACTAAGAGGTTCCAGTCGTTGCTTTTATTCTGAAGGACACGTTAGGTATTTTTCCAAATTTTTCCTTAAATCCCCACCTAGCCATCTCCTTGACATAACCCAGGTAAACCAGGAGCTAACTCTGATTCACAGAAATCCATTTGGAGCCACTGCATACATAGCACTGTTTACCCATGAGGGCCTGTGGGTGTAATTGGGTATCTAACTTGTGTGTGCGTATGTGTGTGTGTCTTTACGTGTCTGTGTGCACAAACCCTGCTTCCCTTTTCCATGTTACTGTCATGCACTGTTGAATCATGCACAGTTTACTCTGCTGCCTTGCTGAAGTGCCATCACAAGCTGTCTTAGAGAGAGATAGAGAGAAACTACAGCTCTGCTGAGGGTGCTGCATGCTGTGATGCAATAGGACTGTTTTGGTTATTTTTGTAGATTGATAATTTAATCTGCCTGCATAGCTCATTGTGTGAAAAAAGCAACATATTCACCAGGAATGCAGAGTCACACACCTATTATAATGTACCACCCGATGTACAGATTAAATTAGGAATAAAACTGAATATAGTTTGTACTTTGTTTCTACTGCATCACATTAAACCAAGGTTAAACCCAAAGTGTTTTTAACAGGGCTAACATGAGTGACACTGACTGTCATTGGCTATTATTTACTCTTCAACTTACAGTTCTGATTGGCAAAGCAAACCCTGAATCAAGAGTAAAGGTAATATGGGTTTGTTGCAAGTTACGGCTGTAAATTCATCAACCTGATGAAAGAGGGTTGTTGACCATAAACAAGCCAACTAACGGTTTTAAAAGTAGAGCTTAGGAAGTAGTTTTCCAACATTTTATGATATCAAAGCATTTTGATATGATTTTTTTATATTTTGCATGTAAACAACCTAATTTTAACTTCAACTCAGCACAACTCAGACCACTAGATGACAGAAAAATGCTTATAATCTATCCTTATTATGTATAGAATAGACATCAACCTTAGATAGATACAGCAAATAACAACAGTACTGAAAGCTTTCAACTTTTTTCTCATTGTCACACAAAATAAATCAAAGCTAAGTAGTTTTACATACTGCCTACTCCTCTCAGATTAGGCAGACACGAATCAGCCCTCTTCTAAATGAGCTGTTTTGGCTCTCCACGTCCTCGTCCACCCGAAAGCCGCACCTGCACAACCTGCAACCCTGACAACTAGTAAGAATTTATAATTATGGCGGCTAGGAGAGTGGAATAATACAGAAGACTGAGGCCGGAGCTTGACCAATGGGCTGCTACAGACAGCTCTCGGCAAGTAACATCAGCACACAACGGGAGCAGGTTGACCAAATAACCACTCATTGCCATAAATTTATGTTGTCAAAAGCAATAATGCACAATTTTTTATTCCATTGTAAATACGGACTAATCGTACTCTAATCATCTCAACACAAAAGACAAAACATTTCTTCTAAATACTGAACACTACTAAGCCTGAGTTGCTATGGCCTCTATCTGCTGTAATGAATTAACCAGGCTGCTACTAACAAAAATAATCAACAATATTTAACCATATTCAAGAAAAGACTGTTTGTGAAGCACAGAGAAGATTATCTATTTTATAAAAACTACCTGCTCACCAAAACAGGCGAGGATATAAACTTGCAGTGCAAATGTGTTAGCAGGCTATGAGGCTAAGAACTCTGACAAAGTATTGTTATTCAAAGCTCTTACCTTCAAAGCTTTGTGACGCACAGTTGACACCGATCCACTCTTTCATTTAAGGTGTGTGTGAATCGAGATTTTAGGACATGAGAAAGTATCATTTTCGTCTTGTGAAGAAGGCAGTGGAGAAGAGCTTTTTTAATAAAAATAGAAGATAAGAGAAAGTAATGTTGACACGGGGTGATGTGGGAATGCTCTTAGGGGTTTTTTTTAGGTAGTTTTTAAAAATGTAATCTTAATTTAGCCCTAGAAGGCCTGTTTAATGGTCCTACCACCAGCACAGACACTGGCCAGCGCTCGCCTCCACTCCCCCACTGCCATTCATCCACCTCCAGCAGTTAGCCTCTAGAGGCTAGCTCAGGCCAACTGTAGCCTCTCCCTGCCCCTTCTCCCTGGCAGGCTACCCAAAAGTACCACTGTCCTTCTCCCACCCAGCAGTAGCCTGTCTTCTGTTTCCCCGGCAGGCTCCTCTGATCTACTGCTGTGGTTCCTTAGCTCCACAGTGGGCACGACTTGCCCTCTTAGCTTAGACATGTTTGGTGGAGCCTCGGTGTCAGGGAGCAGAAAGATGGCCAGCTAGAGGACGGGAGAGAAGGGAAAGGGTTTTATTTTTCATTTGTCAACCTTATACACAGGCTTCAGGACACATATGACGAAATGACGAAATGTTTATAAAGCGAATTTAACATAATATGGAACCTTTGATCAAGTTTTCATTTTAGGGTAGTTAGTCACATATAACTGATTTAAGGTATGATCTTGACTAGTTCTTCACCATTAACTCCTATGAAATATTGAGATGGATTCTGGGGGGAGGGGTCCCATTGATGTAAATCTCTAGATTGGACATCACCTGCCTACCAGATGAGGCACCTGTGCACAACTCTGTGTTATGTCGGTACCGCTGCAGATTAAAGGGCCAGTTAACTTGTGTGAGCAGAATGGAATATTGCTATGACTGTTTGAATTTAATGGGCATTAAATGTAATCTGGAGAAAACCTCTGTAAAAACTAACAGATGTTAAAAGTAATGCGATGAAAAGCAGTAAAGCATTGCTCAACATATCAGATTAAATCATTTTACCCTGATAAATAAAGATTCATTAAAATATATGACACATGTTAATATTCATATTCAGTCATTTATTATTGGATTTTATAAATGGTGCACATTTTAGCATTAAGCAAATATGTTTTAGGCTCTTTCAACCCGGGGAGATTCGCATGGAGAAAAAGCAGCAATTAGAACAATTGTATTGACATGAAGTCCTTGGTGCTCAGATTCTGGCAGAAGACATTGATGCTGAATGCTGTTGATCTATTTAAACAGATAGATCTAGGTTAAAGATATATTTCCCCCCTGTTGTCTGACACTGGTGGTGAAATGGAAAGCTGGAGAATGAGAGGAGCTGTAGGAGGATTAGTGGAATGAGAGTGTTGAATAGGTGGAGGAGGGTTTCCATTCAGCAATAAAGCAAAGATGTCTTGGACTGTAATGTCCTTAAATGAAGGCATGGAGTTGCAAAGGCAGATCATGTGGAGTTTGATAGAAGATAAGAGCTTTCCAGCTTGAATTTGCTCTCAAGCATTATGTTGGATAGGCTATACATGGTGTTTTGAATTTTTGTCCCTAGTGTTTACGTTTTACCTTCTGAATAACAAACAAATATTAATTCACAGAAGGACAGAACTTTTTATTTATTTATTTAGAGTTGTTTTTTATCCTTTTCAATCCTGGTCCTCTTTTTTCTGTTGGCTCTTTCTCTGTGTGTACCTCTGCATAAACCTTTTGTCCCAGTGCTTCTGATGGTCAGTCTGCTTCTTGATCTAGATGACAGGTGTCATGTGAACTTTTTTACTAGCCTATAGCTTATAATTTCAGCCCCAAGAAATCCAACAGACTGTGATGCAATACAGTCTGTTGGACTGACAGCATGCTGATCATTATAGCACAATAGTTGGACTTGTCAATACTATAAAAGTACTTGTGGAGAACAGAATTTTTTCGTTTTTGAGCCATAATTGTCCACGAATTGGACAGTAAATAAGGTTTTTACTATTTTTTAACAGATGCCTCCTTATTACACATTAGTGCAGCATAGTTTTCTTACATAACTCAATGCACAGTAATTGTTTCTGTGCCTCTTTTTTATGGCATCTTATAGGCCACATCTAGTTATGTAATAGACAATCATAGGTCCTTCCCATGCATTCTTATCCTTTATTCTTTTAAATCATTTTTAATTGGCTACAATTCAAATAACTGATGGGCAATATAAGAGTTTTTATTTCTTTCTCTGAAACTGAACACGTTTTCTTTGCCTTGTCTATTTGAGATTGCTGCTTTGCTTGAAAACCTGCATTTGTTTTATCTTCATGTTCTCAACACTTAATTATTTTTCCAGTATATTTCTACAATCGACTTTCTGTTTTTAACCTAAAGTCTTCCAGTTTCATGTGCTGTAAATAAATCCTCACCAATAATGTTTTCCCCTTATATCATTATTTATTTGGGGTGATGTATGGACTGTTTTTCTTCCAAAAATGGTGCGTGCAATAAAACCAAAAGATTTTAGCCTTGGACTCATCTGACCAGAACATGCTTTTTTGTCAGGAGCAGAGTCTTGCGCAGCTAGGTTGAATAGAGGTTATTGTGGCTAAGTTAACTGGTTGTCTGTCAACAGGATAAGTACTAGTCATTGTTATAAGTTTGCTGTATCCAATCAGGCACCTGGGCAGTAGTTTATGTAGCGTGGGCATGAAAAAAACAGGCCACTGTGGAAACACATCATTTGAAATTAAAATCAGTTTGCCATCAAAAATACTTGCAACATTTTCAAAACACTTTTTATAAAGTATAATTTATTCTGAAATTAAACTCGACCTCACTGTTGACAAAAGTTGCAAGTACAGCAGAAAATATTGTTTTAATGTTACGTGTTTGTCTAAAAGACTCCAATCTATGTCTTTCATCTATTTAAATAAAGCATGTTGATGCATTATAAAAATGTTGAAACATTTGGTGTGATAAACTTTTAAAATAAAATAAAAAAGGTACTGTTAAAATAAGAATGCACTGAATACATCATAACTGAGCTGCCACTATTGTAAATATAAGTAACTTCGCAAAGGTGGTAGAAAATAACCAAGTTAAAATTCTGTGATTATTCTTCATATAGCCAACAAAATACAAATGGCAAACCAACCAATGAGCAGAAGAGGACAGTAGTTGTTATCACTGTGGCCATATTAAACAATGGAAACATCAGGAAAGAGGAATCAGGGAAGGGACTCGGGTAGAACTAGAGAGAGGTTGGCAGGTGAAGGCAACAACACTATCCATCGCCACTGGAGCACCAGCAGCAATACAAGTGATTTCAACAGATACCTGGACACGCAAAGGAGATCTCAACACAGAAGAAGGAAGTCCAAGGAATAACAAAGATACTGCAAAACAGCATCATACTCCCAGCTTCCGGTACAAGAATGAAGCTTGAGAGGAACCACCACCAGCCTCGCACAGAGAACTGATCACCTCATTTCTTACTTACATCAGAATTTTTCTTTATTCACCCAAAAAAGAACAAGAAGGGAAACAATACTCATGGTTACAGTTTCATTGGGTGTGGTTTCCCTGGGATCTGTATTCTGAACTGCCTTCTGAACTTTTCAAGATCATAGTGAGAAACTGGTCCGCTGTGTTTTTCTGTTTTACTTTTAGAAGGATAATTCTGTTGCTGTTTTTGCCTTTCAGACCAATGTCTGTGACGTGTTAAAATGGACTCCGTCACAAGTTTAGCAACAACAAAATCTTAAATGAGTGTGAAAGCTGAAAGGGTAGCAAATGCTGGGTGGGATCTAATTTTAGATGTGGAGTTAATTTAAAGTGTCAAAAAGTAGAAATTCACTATTTTAGATAGAAATAACAAAAAATAATGATGTGAAGAACTAGATGGGATATGGTGTGTTGTCACACACCATCTCTGTGTTGTTCTTCAGACTTATGTGAATAGCTTCCATTCTCTGCTGAGCAGCGTAGTGTAAAGGCACAATGCCAGAGAGCATGTCTAGCAGATCGAACTGAGGTACTCTTGCTAGCAGTGCTATAAGGTCATGAGTTACTTGTTTACTTGATATGCTCTTCTGAAAAGCAATGCTGCTTTAAATCTGTTTTACCTTTAAATGCTGGAGGCCAAACAATAGCGTTTATATAAGCAGCTTATTATCATGTGTGTGAATCATCCTGCAACCCCAAGCCCACTCTATGATGGTAATGTGAAGATCAACCTGACTGTATTCAACAATGGCCCTGGCACTGTCACTGAACACAACTCAGAGTTGAACAAATGCTAAAAAAAACATTTGGTTCAATAGCTAATGTGAAGAAAATTGGTATGAAATGATATCTACAGTGAAATTCTTCTGACCATAAAGGCCAGAGCTCTAGTTATGGAGCTTATTTTCCAAACACACATAGTATCACTCACATTGTTACTTTTCATTAGTATTTAATGTGTTAGATCTTCAGATAGTCAGATTGTAATTATGGTGAGTTTCTCTGAATGTAAATGTTGAAGTCATCCCAGATTTGCAATTTTAGATTTAGGTTTGGACTCTGACTAAGCCAAAATAACATATTAATAGACTTTGTTCTAGATCAGGAGTCTGCAACCTGTGGCTCAGGAGCCCCAAGTAGCTCTGGACTTTCCAAAGTGTTTCCTAATAACAGTAGATAAAAACTAATAAAGAACAAACTAACAAAGATGAAATAACAATTCAGGATTTAGAAAGCTTCTCGTTTTTTAAAACAATAGTTGTATTCTTACCTTGAAAGCAAAAGGAATTGGCGTAAGATTTGTGAATTCACAAACTCCCTAAAATGCATCTTGTCAGGAGCCAGCAGACGTGTTCAGCTCGATACAGAAATGCTTCAGAGTAATGAAATGCCGTGACGCATATGACCACTAGAGGAGGAAGGCTGAAGCAAAACCAGAATGGCTGCGTTGGTTTTACTTGGAATAGCTTCTATTTCTTTTTGAAAAATTAGCAAAAGGACGAGATTTTTACTTTTGTGGATTGGAAAGATCTTTGCACTTTCCTCCCGACTGGATTTGGAAAGAGTTCATTTATCAGTTGAAACAAATCATGACTCTGTGACACGTGATTGGCTAAAAACTCGACATGGGAGGCAGGTAGCCAATCAGCTCAAAGAATTGTACTTCATCTTCCTCCCTTTTGTGAGCATTTCAAATGGAGGATTTCCAGATCGATACCATGTAGAATTCAATATGGGTTATGGGTTTGAAGTTTCACATTAAAATGACATTGAAATCACAAGTAGTATCTATTTTTAAGATCTATTTCTTGTCATTAGTTTGTAAAGTGCATACTTGTTTTAACCATGTGGCCAGAATTGCTGGTATCTCTTGTTTATTGAAAGAAAAATTGACAATATATATAAGCTAAACCCAATATACCTTCTTATGGAACCGAATTCCAGCAAAATCAGTGCTGTATAGCTAATGTAATCTCAGATTAATCGATGAACAAATCACAAATCTAGTAATATCTTTACTTCATCAATGATGCCTTCTGCTTCCATTGTTTTTTTAACTGGCTTTGCCCTCAACCAGCTGTGAAACATCAGAACATTTGGGACACGACTACCATATTGTTTTGATCAGTGAAATAGTTTCCAAACTCAAAAGGTACGTACATCCAAAAGAACATCAAAAAGGGCCAATAAACCTGTAGGGAAGGCCTCGCATCTCCCAGATGTTTTTTACTGTGTGGAAACACAGATACATGTTCCACATCATGCATCCTTAAATTAAATTCTAAATTTAAAATACATCAAAACAAAGAACCACAAATGCTATAGAAGTTATTTCCTTCATTCAGTCACTTCATGCTTCAAAGGATGCCTGCAGGTGGGTAGCAAGTGCATTCACAGCTGAGCAGTCCGGTTAATTTTTCTGTTGCAGTTATTCATCCTACCTTAGGCAGACAGCTGTTTCAGAAGAAAAAAGTTTATTTTTTTGTGATACACTGGACAAAAAGAAAAATAACAGGCAATTCTGGGCACTAAAAGCTATTTGATAACTGACTGGGCCCCCTGTAGTCCACAACTTGATTACATCCATAGACAACAAGGGTTGCAATTGTTGAGCTCAGCAGTGATTTTAGGAGCATTTCAAAAGTGTTTCTCCCTCACGTTGCTTTTCAAGCTCTCCAGCTGTTATTTCTTATAATACCTTGGCTCTCACTCTCATATGAAGGTGCCTTTTCTTATGCAACAATGTGGCAGAGTGTCCAGTTAGGCTATTATTCAAAGAGCTCACGCTGGCAAAAACTTGACTCCCAAGAAACCCCAAAAATCAGTCACAAAATGTTATGTAATCCAACATGACAAAACTGAAGTTTTGAAATCTCAAGTCCTTTCACACAATCTTTGAATAATATACTTGAATTAAACAATCAGCCACAACCAGCTTGCTTAAGAATGACTTTTATGACGTACCTTTATGTGGACTGTGGACATCTGGCAGATCAGCAATATAACAGCATAGTGATCTGATCTGGTCTGATTTGATTTGCAGATGACACCATTAATTTTAAATTTTAACTTTTTTGTCAGTATTCATATTTTCGCAGACCCTGAATTTGGGGTTTTCATTATCTGTGTGCAAATATCATCAGAATTAGAAGCAATAAAGGCATAAAATATTCAACTCTTTGTGATAGGAACCTACAATATTCCAATTATTTTTAAATACTACATTTATTGTGCAATAATTCAGCTAAATCAGCTAAATCGTTTTAAATCAGATCAAGTGTTACATAAGTGTAGAACAAACTTATAAAACACACCAAAGAATAATCAGCCATAGAATAAGCCAGTCCTATGTTTGCTTTGAATCCTACTGTCATGCATCTCAAGAGTCAGGGTCAAAAACAAATTACACAAAAATATTTACTGTTTGTTTTTCTAATAAGTCAAACCACCTTTCCTCTTACTTTGTGTGTCCATTCTCTAGATCATTCAGAAAACATATCAAGATACAATCAGTTATAAAACGCATCTGGAAATATTACGATAACAATGTCCATCAGAGGAACATAGCAGTGTTGTTTATAGGCATTTAGCAGATAAAACAGAGCTGTATTTGTTGTCTGGTGAAGCATGACTGTAAAACCCAGCAAACAAAAGGTCATCTTTATTACAACTCATTACAACAGCCTGAGGACAGAAAGCAGGCCTGCATGTGACATCAGACTTCCAGCTACGTGCATTGTGTAACATGCCACAGAAATGTCAAGTAAGAGAATGTAGGTCCACGTTTCTCTACTCAGTTAGGAGTCCAGCATAAACCCATATGGTTACTCTCGGTATGGCCTTCACTTTTCTCCACACGGTGAGTTGTCTGGCACAATTGATTCCAGCTAAGAGCAAAATCCTTGGGGCTTTCTTTAACTTGTAAGCCAATACCTCTTGTCACTGATAGGCTTTTTGCCAATCCTGTGTAATGCGTACTTTAGAAACTTGGATCCTTTCTTTGTTAAACTTCTAAATTACTCATAATTGTTAACAAGGACAGAGGCTCCTCACAACATGTAATAGATTCGGGGTTACCTTAACTGGCATTGTTGCAAATAAAATGTGTGTAGATGCTGCTCAAATAATGCAGTACTTGAGCTGCATCAAACTATCCTACATATTTTACATTAAAATTCAACAAAATAATGTTGTTTTTGTTGTTTTTTCTTTGTTTGTTTTGAGGGGGATTATGTCAAAATACTGTGATGTTGAATTTGTGGAAAACAAATTGATGGTATGTGAATGATGTTCAAAAACGAATGATAAATGGATTAAACCAGTTCACTTCCTCCAAAGAGCCAAAACAAAAAACCTAAAAGGGCTCGAACCCATAGTGAATCTGGATATGTAAAAATCAAAATGTAATTTACTGCTTTGAAAGTGAATTTCAGTCAAATGAAACTGTTTAAAACTGAACTGAATGAATTAGCTGTGAGACTTTATGCTATTGCAATGAAAATTGACTAATTTAACTTTCAGTTTAACAGTTCAGATTTTTTATTCTTTTCCTGCATGTTTAGTTCTGCAAGAAAATAAAGAGTAATAAAACACGTATTAACACTATTCTTAGGCTGAAGCCATGCTGCTGCATTTAGACCAGCAGAAGCGTGTCAGATGTCCTTCATCATGTAAAACAACCAGCGGCAAAGCTCTCGGGTTTGTATTAAATGTATACCTTGAGTAAAAAGTCTCAGGAAACAAATGCTAACTCTAACAGCTATGCTACTCTTTGTTCTTACCTTAAGATGCTGAATTAACACAGTATGCAACAGGTTTTGCATCGTCAGTGTGTGACATTTAAGAGACAGTTGTTTACTTGACACTTCTGTTATTTATTTATTTATTTTACGGCACTAGTAGCTCGTTTTTCAGACACTAGGCTGACAGGAAAGGGGTTATGAGAGACACGCGGGAAAGGACCACAAGCCGGATTCAAACCCGGGTCGTCCACGTCGAGGACTAAGGCCTCTGCATGGGTCGTGTGCGCTAACCACCTCAGTTTTGCTGATAGTTATTTTACATGATATGAATCTTTGTTTGCTTGCTCTGGTCTTTCTCAACTGGAGAAAAAAAATCTGAATCTCAGTATTGAAATTGAATTCTAGAACTGAAAGTAAAATTAGCTAAACTGTATTTTTAACTGCACAAAAATAAAGTTGAAAGCAAAGGGGTTCATTTTGAAATCAAAAAATACAGTTTTCATTCACTTTCACATTATTACAGATCTGTTACAGATATATTCTGCTAATTTCAATTTAGTTTCCAATGGCACAAGTTTCTGCCTATATGTGTGTACCTACTCAAGTGCTTATTTACTCTCAGTGTTTTTCTAATCACTGCCTATCTGTGTAGCAAAAGATAAACTTATAAAGAATGTGAATACTCTGCAATTCTTCTTCTGGGTATCTTTAAACATGAAGATGCCATGTTTACAAGTTGGCATATCAGTTTACCTTTTAAGCACTTTTTGTAACAATTGTGTCTATAAATGTATGATGTCCTAAAATCCTGATGAAACTAATCTATTATATAAACTGCAAGCATTTCTGGAAGGCATACAAACCTGGATGACTGCTATTGAATGCAGACAAACCAGAAGTTATTTTCTTTGGCCCAGAGTCCTTAGAAAATAAGCTCAGTCAGGCATATCATCTGAATAGGATTAAATTGGTCTCTGATAATAATGTAAAACATTGGATAAAAAAAGAAAAATCGTGCTTTGCAAACCGTGCTTTGCAAACATCTTTTCATTCACAGAGTCCCAACAGTGGAATACAGTGCCTGAGGTAGTGAGTCTCAATGGTTCTTGTCATTCAAAAAGAAAACTAAAAGGTGCCTGCTGGAGGCACAGACTTGTGAATCCTCACAAGAAATGTAAACACTGGTTCTATATTTTATTTTTTGTATGTCTAGATTGTTATGTAATGTAGACCGATATTGTCATGATTCTTCGCTGAGTCAGACATGCTCTGATCATCCCCACCTGCTTAGCTCTCATCACTCTAATCAGCTCCACCTGCACAACAGCCTATATCTTTTTGACCAGAGTCTGGAGACAGATTATTTCAAGCCCTATGTTACTTGGATTTTGGATTACAGACTGGATATTTCTCAGACTTCTGATCTCCTGTTGCTGACCTCTGCTCCCATAACGAGTCTGATTCTGGTTTACGGACTGGATTGTCTTCTGTCATTTGACCTCCCGGCTCTGACCTCTGCTCTCTTCAACCTCGATTAAGATCGTTCCCCTTAAAGGTGCTGTTGGAAGACTTACCGGCTAAGCCGCCCTCCAGAAACAAGACCACCTACGTGCTGGCTGGACAGCCGCACCTCTGGACTCATCCTCCGTTCCCACTGAGCTCAGTAACCCTCACTCTCCTGCCTGCAATTCAGCTCGTCATCCTGGGCCGAACACTAACGCTCATAATATCTCTCCAGAACAACCAGCTGCTGTGGCAGATCCCTGCTGCCACTACAGTAGTTCTCAAAATAAACTGTTAAACTTTTCCCAGTTTTCTGGTTTGAATTCTGGGTCCGCAATTTTCACCCACTCGTTACAGATATTCTTCAATTAAATCCCTCTCTCACCCTTATAGGGTGGTATCTGCATCTTCTTCAAGTTCAGGTCTTCTACCAGAGACCTGGGAGTTGTTCAGATGTTGTTCCTGGGATCTGCTGGAGCCACTCTCCCAGTTTGGGGGTCGCTGCTCCGAGTGCTCCTGTTACCACGGGGACCACGTCGACTTTGACCTTCCACATCTGTTCTAGCTGTTCTTTTAAC
>JAUZNJ010029560.1:0-15343 GCA_034780135.1 Jordanella pulchra | reverse complement strand
ATGGATGGATGGATGGATGGATGGATGGATGGATGGATGGATGGATGGATGGATGGATGGATGGATGGATGGGTAATGTTTTTTTCCACGACTTTATTTTTGGGATCATTTATTGTCTGTTGATATCATTCTTTGTATGACCACTAGATGGCACTAAGGACAAAGAAAGCAAAGCCTGTTTTATAAATTACTGATTTAGCGCTTGTGTTTGCTTCCTTATGTGTTTTCATGTACGGAAGCTCATTGCATTCATCCAACAAAACAAAATTAGACGCAGGTATCTCACAATTACGAGATCCTGATCCAAGAAATTATGATTTAAGATCTCCTAATTATAAGATAAGATGTCATAATTACGAGAACAGGATCATTTAACTGTAGTCAAGTCAGCCTCCACAAAATACAATAGTAATTGTGGCTTGGACTTCAAAATAAAAGTAACATTATAAATTGAGGTCAGTGATCATTTATACCCCTCTGGTCTAAAAAGTATTTTGTATTTCCTCAAGTGAATATAGATATATGAGAAGGATTATAATGTTTTTGGGTTATTAATAATTAATTATTTTTAGTTACTGCTTTCTCTATATTTGTTCACTTTTATCTATGTTACTGTCAAAAATTCTATTAAACTCTGTTTCCAGTCATTGATTACACTTCATGGTGTTAATAGGACATCCCTAGATGCTGGTCACCAAAGGTCATCAAGGTCTGATATGAAGAGAGTAACTTCCAGAAAATCAGAGTGAGCTTTTTGCATAAAAAACTTGAGATACCAGCACAATGTCTAAAAACTAGAGTTGTTAATTTCTTCAAGCTATATTCGTCTCATTTTTAACCTGACATCTCATAATTATGAGATATTAATTCACAATTATGTGATCCTAATCTCGTATTTTTGAAATCCTATCTCGTAAATACGAGATTTTATCTAATAATTATGAGATTGTAAGTCAAATTTACAAGATCAAGATCTCGTAATTATGAAATACCTGTGTCTAATTTTATTTGGATTGGTGAATGCGATGAGGTTCCATAAATATGTTTAAATTTCAGTTCTATTTATTCTATTTCTTTTTTTGTCGGTTAAAAAATTTAATTTCCCTTTTTGAATTGAATTGAATTAAATTAAATTGAATTGAATGTTTTTTTTCTTAAATAATTTTTAAAATATAACAAACCCCCAATAGGAAATGTATCCACTACTCTTTTTGCCAAACCCTTTCCATTTATTACAAATATTTCACAATTATTATATAAGATTTATAAACAGTCTTTTTTAAGTCATGAAACATTTGTTGCTCTTTACATCTTATATCAAGATACACTGATTTTTTCTGGGGCAGTAAAAGTTTTAAATCTGTAAACTAGACAGTAACCTATAGACTATAAAACCTAGCTGGAGAGGAACCGGACACTAGATGGTGCTATTATTCTGTTGTTAAATATATTGTAACTGGAAACAAAGGACAACAGGGATGAGATCATCATTCAGCTTCAATAACTTACAAAAAAAATCAAACCTTCACAAATAACGATGCACACATTCAAACTAATACATGCAACTAAAGTAAAGAGATAGATATTAAACAGTTAATAGTCCCTTGTGCTGATGAAAAACATTAAATAAATCTAGTAACGACTAGATCTGCAGAAATGTTAGAAAGATAAGAAATACATTAAAACAAAATGCTAAATTAGCTTACAGACTAAAGGCATAAGGTAGATCAGTACTTTGAGATAAGAAAGGATTAGACATTTTGACCACAAAAAAGCAAAAAAGAACAATGATATATTGTAAATATTTCTTAAAGTAAAAGAATATGTAGGATGTCCATAGCTTGAAAGATGAAAGGTGGCAAGAAATTAGTAGAAGTAAAATGCTAATGGGAAAAAGACATGAAATGATCTGGAAATATTAAAAAGAGATGCCGGAGGACCGAAAAGCAGCTAAAGGAGAATATGGACTGTATGAAATTACTTCTTTTTTTTTTTTTTTTTTACCAATTGATTAAATCAGCTTGTATCGGTGTTTCACTGCTACAGGTATTGGTACATAAATATGTATTTTTTAAAAGAGGTGGTTCTTCTAAAAATAAAGAAAAAAAACATCTGAGGCTTGGGCGCAAATGGGTCTTCTTATTGGAAAATTGCAATACGCATCAGAAAGCCCTGATCTCAATCCTATTAGCAGAGCTGAAAAGGTTAAACTCCTGTCTACCAACTGACCTAAAACAAGTATTGTGAGCAATAAATAGCAATGTGTGTCCTTTCTGCAATGTGTAAAGTATTTAATTGCAAAAGCTTTGCACATAACATATTAAACTCACAAACTTGCAAAACAGATGTCGTGGATCGTTTTGTCTCGAATAATTAAAGGAACAAACAAAAGCGGGCCAGTTACATAATTTCTTGGACTTCACATGAGTTCATTCAGTTATTTTCCTCTCCTCTACAAGAGGCGCGCCGCCGCGCCGTTTCGCGCACCCCACCGCCGCTGTCAGGGCGCGCTGGAAGGACAGTGACGTCAGCTGCGCGTGCACGCCGGACTTACATTGGTTAAGCTGCTGTGGAGCGGGCACGCGGCTCTTCAGCTGGAGAGAGTCAGAAGAAGAAGTGTAAAGTGTGAATCCGCCGCGAGCCAAACATGCAGCGCAGTGGAGGAGCAAAACGAGGAGGTGACGCTGCTCATTTCCGCGTCTGACTTCAGCGGTGACACCGAGGCTTTGGAGAGGCAGCGGACATTCTAAGGAGCCGCTCGCAGTTATAACGGGACATTTGCGCATAAATGGTAAGTTAGCGCCTCTGCTGTTATTTGTCTCCCGTATAGCGGAGTGATGGACGCTGCGGAGGCTGAGCTGTTCAGCCCGGACGGTGACTGTGTGCCAAGTTGGGACTGCAGTTCGAACAGCTGGCCTCAAGTCCGGTTTTGGAAGGCTGGAACAGATATATTGCCATATAGGATACCGTAAGAGTGTTAATGTAATCTAAAAGGAGGCCTTTCGGCGGAGACTTGGCCCAATGAAGCTGTTAAAAGGGTGTTAAAGAGGCTGATAATGCAGCTCTGCTGGATGACGCTGCAAGTGATGAAGTGTTGATGATGATCAAAATGATAACATGAATCTTCTAAAACTGCTAAAATGGAGGTGGTTCTAAAATAAGATGCATTCCTCAAAAAGACTGTTGTGGGAAAGTCAATAAAACAGCACAAGGAATTTGTTAAGTCAGGAAAAAACAGGCAATTTTAATCAGAGAGGGGGGAAAGACATAAAAGATTCACTTAAAGGTGAGATAAATACATGTCAAACTTTATATAGCTTTTTTTAAGGCAGAAAATTGAAACTTGAACAGCCACAAATATTTTGAATATAAACAAAGAAAAACATATGGATAAAAAAAAGAAAAGCTTTCTAGAAACATGGGCAATATAAACACAAAAAGATACAAGATAATTACAAAATATTCAGGTTTATTATTAGAAGAAGAAAACTGATCACTGCTTGGTTTATAAATATGCTTGTCGACAATAAATTATTGGCTCCGTTTTTTATGGTTTGCTTTTCGTTTAACAGAGGATCTGAGGATAAACCAAAATATCCATCGAGAACACATCAAATGGATTTATCTGGCATTTAGTGAAATAACCATTTGATTTTTCAGCAAAACATGACTCAGACATTTGCGGAGAGAGCATCGATGGCATGCACAGCAAAAGACATTATCTGAGATGGTTACCAGATGTGTTTACTTTGAAGGAGATATTTTGGTCTGCAGAGAAAATCTCCAGTCCTTTAGTTATCATGGCTGCAGCCTAGAAACAGGTCAGGATACAGTGTTAACCTAATCTTAAAATGCTTCTTTTTAGCCACTTGTTGACTGGGCTGTATTTTGGTGACAGGGGCCCAAGAAAGGTTTAGTTTCATTTAGGTTGTGAATCTAATTGGGAAGTGATGTCATAAATTTAGTCTCTATCCTTAACAGATTTTCCAACTCCATGCAATGCTAAAGCCCTTTTATGGTCCTATTCAGCCTATCTTTTGTTGATTTTGGTCTGATCGCAGTATTTTCTCCCACACCTCTTAATTGCTTCGCTGTTTCAAACCTTAGGCAGGTTTTTAAGTGTGGAGTCTATGATGGGTGTTGATCAGATTTCAATTCATTATAGATTGTTACCAGGGATCCTCTTGGTGACCGTGCTTCCAGCTGCCTTCAGATCATTAATAATCTCCTGTTGTGCACTTATGGGCTGATCTCTCACCTTTTTTAAGATCATACTGACCCCAGACTGAGGGAGACTGACAATCTACTTTTTATTTCTTTCTGCTGATGGTCATATCCTCACCTTTTCCAGATCTTCTATCTTTTCTTTTATAGCTGTTTTATGGCTCTTAC
The DNA here is from genome assembly GCA_034780135.1 of Jordanella pulchra. Taxonomy (NCBI): domain Eukaryota; kingdom Metazoa; phylum Chordata; class Actinopteri; order Cyprinodontiformes; family Cyprinodontidae; genus Jordanella; species Jordanella pulchra. The sequence continues at coordinate 10,951 of JAUZNJ010029560.1, read as the reverse complement.
CAACAGAAAAATGGTTTCAATATAGTGTAAAGTTGTAGACCTGCACATTTTGTTTACTGAAACTAATGTAAGTTTACATTTTAGACATGATACTCATAACAGTTACAGCTCCTGCATGGACAAGATCTGCAGTCAGATTGTGCTACTTGAGGTTCACTTGTAGAACATAGCATTAGCTAAAGCTGCGTTACTTAAAAAGTTGTGCAAAATCACTGCTTAGAGGAGTAAAACAACTAGATGAACCGTGCAAGGTTACAGAACATAAACATTCAACTGTATAAACTACACTACACATTTGCCGAAACATGATGTCAGAATTTAACCCAGAAGACCCGTCTAAAGAGATATAAGAGAATAAAAAAAGAAACTACCAAAAAACAAATATAAATAAAAACTTTCTGTATTATTTGCCATCAAAAAGATAATTCCTCAGGCAACCTTAAAATAATGTGAAACGGTGTGTGTATTTGGATTATCTTGCACTTATTTTCACACTTTAAGTAGCGTCTGTGATTCCGTTAAGAAATCTTGATTCATGTTAAGATTAGAAAAAGGTGAGTTTCTCATCAGAATGTATAGATATATTTTAATATTTTTTGTCCACATGGTATCAAAACTGTTATCATGTATTTTACATTTTCCTGGGAATTAATATGAGGTTTATTATATTAGAATCATGACAACCCTAATAATGATATAATCTGCTTTACAGTTTTTTTAAATTTGAAGGCTGCTAATTTCCTGCTGTTTGATCTATTAGAAAGAGAAACAAATCTGTATTGAGTTCTTTGGAAGAAACAAAGGCCAAAGCATCACTGATCCTCCTCTATACTTCATAACAGACACATTTTTTTCTATTTCCCCACAACCAGTTCAATAGAAGAGCAACACCTTACGGGTTATGAGCGTTTTCCTGGAGTAAACAAACAAAAACAATGATGTTGATGCTGCTGCTGATGATGAAGATGATGGTGACGAACTCGCCCCCGGGGGGGGGGGGGGAGATACTATGATGACATCACTAGGTTTAATGTCATCTTCTGACACAAAGACATGCTCTCGTGCACATGAGCGCCATTATACATTAGGGTTTCTTGTTACAGTATTGATTCAACTCACCATTTGTGCTTTGGAGGCTGATATTCGAGATGGACTCAAACAAAAGCCCTCGGACATAAGAGACTATCACAGAATATTTCTCCCTCTGCTGCTCAGATTATTCTATAATTCTATAATCCGGTCTCAGTGCTTAATCTAAACGTGTTCTGTCGTCTGTGCCTTTGTTAAATGAAGTGGAACGTTGGTCTACTTTTGGTGGGGTGCCTTGAGGGATAGAGCATTAACAGCAGCTGACCTCGTCTAAAGCCTTTTATTTCTTTGGGCCGTAGGCCAAAATTACTCTCAGTCGTTTTGTTTCATTGTTTTGTCTATTTCTTTATTATGCTAGGCAACCCCCCGACACTGAGGAACTTTTTGCATCACAGAAACATCGACAGCCAGCTTCCCTCCTCCCTTTTGTTTCAACCATGGACTCCTCAGGAGATCTGCCCCCGGCCTTGAACCCCAAAGGTTTCTCCGGTCGCCTGGATCTCAGCGGCCTCTACCATCTGGGCCGGACGCTGGGAAGGGGCCACTTTGCTGTAGTGAAACTGGGCCGTCATGTCAACACAGGGCAACTGGTGGCTGTAAAGATGATCGACAAGACCAAGCTGGACGTCATGGCAACAAGCCATCTCTTACAGGAAGTCAAGTAAGAAATGATGATCAATAGTTATTGAGTGTCAAATTAGCTAGTTTTCATTCAAAAAATTATCTGTATTTTTGCTTTTGATTGAGACCAAGGTTATATAGATGAACATGGCTGTCCAAGTAAGATATTAAAAGTTCCTTTTTGAGATTTTATTTTATTATGATGATTTTTTTACCCTTTGTTGCTTTGCTATCAATATTGTTTGTGATACAGCTTTTAATCAGCAGCTGTCTTGAAACAGACGATTTTCAAATGGAAATCAAAAACTCTCAATTATGAGATTTATTTTTTCCACAAGACACTTAAGAACATGACACCAAAATGCTTGAATTTTAGTTCCACACACTCAATTAAATTAACTTTGCACAACAGTGTTATATCAACAGATTGATTTTGGTTCAAATTGCTTTTTGTACGAGTGTGCAATCTATGAATTGTTTTGTCTTTATTGGCTCCGACAGGCCAAATACTTAAAAAAAAAAACCTGTCGAAGTTAAATCTAAGACCTTTCATCCAGGAGAACAAGTCCATTAAGCGGCTGTGAACGGACTCACTCTGTCTTCTCCAACCTCCCGTTGGTTTAAGAAGACGGCAGCTTTTACTGGGCCTGTTTCTACTGAAGGTTTAGTGGATGTTTGGAAAAAGTTCCTCCTTTCCGCTGTAGCTTCATGCATCTTTGGTATGAGCAATTGCTGAGAAGTTCATGACTCACGCAATCAGCTCTCCACTGTCACCACATCCTTGCTGTAAAGTCAGTGATGCGATACGGTTGCCTAGGTTTCCTTACAGTCCGTTCACACCAAACTTTTGGAGTGTTTTTAGAGCCCACATTCCTGGAGGACATCACATCGCTGTGAACCTAATCCAGGAACTTGAAGCAGACTCCAGAACTGCAGCCTGGCACTGTTTTGGGATGTTTATTTCAGAGCCATTAAACCAAATATAGGAAGAAAGGATCTGACATTGGAGCAGAACTTCTGAGTAGAAGAAGGCAAACAAATTAAGAGCTGAAATCTAAAGAAAAAACAGGTTACTAGATTTGAACATCAAAGTAACAACAGAAACTCCCTGAGACCAGACCAGCACAGTGAATGCTCTCTGAAAAAGCAAACTAAACTTAAAAACACTGTTATAAATGTGTCTTCATGCTAGACTTTGAGTCTTTCTATATAACCATATATCATTGACTTTATATATTTCTGTGGATAAACTTGATCATTTTGTTTTGCAAAAAGCATTGGGGAGTTTTCCAGGGTTGCATTAAAAGGAAACCAGAAACAGTTTTTTAATCTGTCACGTGTGCAAAAGGACGGTCTTTTCCAGGGCAACAATCATGCTAGCACCCAGGCTACATAGGCAGTGGCTTAGAGGCCCCAGCTGCTGAACAGGATGCTGCTATGACAACTCAAAAGAGATAAAAAGCAAAACAAAACAATAAATACCTAGCAACAGCGTTCTCATGCTCTGTGGAAAAAAGGTTCAGAAAATATATAACAACTAGGGAAGGGCAATTAATCGCATTTGCGACATGATCGCAATTTAACAAAATGCAATTTTTCAATCGCAGAGGCACTCGATTTTAGTCATATTACATTTAACAAGACTAAGTAACAAAATTTCCCACTCCACTCCATGTTGTCTGTTTTTTGACATAACTCATCAAGACTCTGGTACCTCCAGTGAGTGATCAATAGTCAGTAACTCCATGCTAACAGTTCATTCTGATTGATTGTTGATAGTGGGCTCAAAAAAACCCTTCTTAGGTAGATTGGAGACAAAACTGGGTTCTGCCTTAGAGATAACAAAAAGAGCTCCTGCTTCTCATAATTGAAACAGCAATTATCCTCTACTGAGAAACAACAGCATATCCACCTGCAATAACCTTTCTTCAGGTTGGAAAATGTTATCAACATTGTTTTATTGTTCTGTGTAAAGATAAACTAACATTAGCTGAATACGTTTTTTAAAGATTTCAATTTAAATAAAAGGTTAAGCAGCTTAAGTTTGGCTTTTAAAAGAGATTCTTTTGTTAAATTTGGATGTTATTTGTAGAAATATTTCTGTCAACTAACCCTTATTGTAAATGCTCTACTATGATGAAAACTCCTATCTGTCAATCTCTTAAAAAGGTATCACTAAAACAGGACATCCATTATTAAAAAAAACCCAAAACATTCATATGTTTAGATTCTTTTTCTTGGATTACGACTTAGATTCATTCATCTTGCAGGTGTATGAGGCTGGTGCAGCATCCAAACGTGGTTCGGCTCTATGAAGTCATTGATACTCCCACCACTCTCTACCTTGTCATGGAGCTGGCTGAGGGCGGCGACCTTTACGATTACATCCTGCGCCACGAGGGCGGCGTGGCCGAGGCCACCGCCAAGCGTCACTTTGCTCAGATCGTGCGTGCGGTGTCATACTGTCACCAGCTGCACGTGGTGCACCGGGACCTGAAGCCCGAAAATGTGGTGTTCTTCCCTCAGCAAGGCGCGGTGAAGCTGACAGACTTTGGATTCAGCAATTTATTCCAGCCTGGGATGATGTTGGCCACCAGCTGTGGGTCGCTGGCTTATTCTGCTCCGGAAATCCTGCTGGGAGAGGAGTATGATGCTCCAGCTGTGGGTAAGAGAAAAAAGTTCTGTTCATTTCAATCAATATTAATTGTTAAGGTTTTAAATCACTCTAAAATATCCAAAAATATTTGCATTTTTGTGTCATTAATCTGTTTACTGTAAGAAAATGGATCCTTTCAGACAAGACACTTCAAAAAGCTCTGATTATTATTTTTCATTAAATATATATTATTATATATTATATTATCAATATTCATCTCAGTATTGGACTGAAAGTATAGTATTTCTTTTTGTACATTTTTTTTATTTTGTGATTGTTATATCAGTTATAACGGTGTGATTTAGACTCCAATAAAGTGTAACACACCTCCAAATCAACGTTTTTACAGACAAACTATAAACTTATTTTTACGGTAGCTATAAATGATTTTACTTTGCTTTGTTTTCACATTTCATGTATCCTTGTTTTGTTTTGCATTATTTATACATTTTAATGCTGCTTTCTGAAGGTTCAACTATTGCAGTTGAGTTAGTCTAGTACTTCCATCGGCACATGCTTACTCCATACTCACTCATTCCGGGTTCAGGTGGATCTATGAGAGAGAATCTCTCTTAGTGAACCATCCTTTCCTTCACAGCCTCAGCAACACCGGTTTGTACACAGCATTTACTGCACAAATGACTAAAAAAAATAGCCTTTGGGGGAATCAAGCGTCTTAGCTTCCCTGGAATGTTTGCTCCTGTAAAGGTGACTCTATGTAGAAAGGTGGAAGAACAGTGTGGCTTTAATCCTGGCCATGAAACAGAGGACCAGATCTCTAAGCTTCCATTTGTGTTATAGACCTAGAGATCCGATCCGATTCTCCCCTGAAAAAGACACATTTTTTGCCTTTTGTTTAGGGGTTAGTCTCTGCCTCAGTTGGAGGAGATCAAGCATCTTTTTCTTTAACCCAACTTGGCTCAGTAGGTCATATCTGTGGTGAAGTGAGGAATGAAAATTCCTACCGTAAAAGTGTATTAGCCTCAAATGATTAGGAACCCCTTTTTGTAGAAAGACAACATATAGGATGGAAAATAATTTTAAGAATACAAGTTTTCAATTCATGTGAAAGGTAAATACAGGCTGATTTAGGTTTGTTCCAGAGAAACATGGTCCTTCTGTAAAACTGTAAAACTCTGCATGTCCATCCCTGCCCTCCTGACTCTGTCTGGGTATTGCTCACTCCTCTTCATTCACGTACCGATGTGTGAATGTTGGGGGGTCTGAGCCAGTGTGCTGAGGATTAGCGTTTATATTTGGGTCAGCCAGTCATGAGCCAACTGGGCACGTTCTGTAATGCAGCCCTCTCTGCAGAGCGGGCTGTAGAGCGGAAATGGAAGGCACCAGGCGTTTTCTGCACATCCTGATTGGAAGGGTTACCCTGGTTGTGGTGATTTTGACATTGCAAGAGCAGAAGGAGAGCTGAGGGATTTGGTTTTATGTGTCCCATTTAGGGGAGGAGGGGTAGTAGGAGAGAGTGTCTGCTTCAGGGACGTTGGTGGTCTTATCCGCTAAGCTGGACTAGGCTGGATTTTATGTTTGCAGAATCTGTCCCCTTTCTTAACTCCGGTTGCATCTGCTGAATACAAATTCACCCCCACTGCAATTAGTGCTCTCTTGTAGAAGGGCATTTGGTGCGTTTATCCATGAAAGCAAGGTTGAGTTGCAAATGGCTCCAAATGACAGGATGTGTAATTTAAGAGCTCATGAATTGTCTGTTTTTATTTTCTCTTGTGACCTTGTCCCATGAAATATTGGGAGGGGTGATGAAGAAACACAGCTTAACTTTCAGCATGAGTCACAGGGTTGCATTAGTCCCTTTTTTTCTCTCATGTTAGTTCTCTTTTCTAAAAGGACGTCCTCTTAAATCCATTTTTTATTAACTCCCTCACCAGAACACGCTCTGCTTCGCTGCAAATAGAGTGCCTTTTCTCCACTCTATTTCCGTATCATCTAGCGGGACCTAGCTTGTCGATAACAAGGCCGTTTCATCCCTTTCATAGAAACAAACACTTCTGACTCCCTCACTGACAAGCATGTATGTATTTATGGATGTAATCCTGAGCTGCACGCTGGGATAGATGTCCCTCAGAGATACCTGGGCTTAATAATATGACTCATAAACCGTCGCAAACACGCGCTGACTGCTCTCTGTGCCGCTCTGATGTTTGTCTCTTATGAACAGGACACCTTCGCTGTACACGTGTGCTCTGTTTGATGTGTGTTTGATGAGATGCAGAGAAACAGGGAAGATTGTTCACAAGGTGTAACTGCTGCATGCAGTTATATAAGGTCTGGCCATGACTTTGTGCATGCATGTCAGTTTCCAAACTGCTGCGTTCAAACCTAATGATGAGGCCTACTGTAGGCAGGCAGATTATTGTAATCCTGTCACATTCTGTAAGGGAGTAGCTGAGGTCACTGGGGTTTATTGTTTTTCTAGTTTCTTTTAATGGGGTTTTGTTGGGTATTTCAGCACATTCATTATCTTTCCTGCCACAGAAAGACTTGGAGGGACTTGGAGAAAACTGCTCAAGAGCAGAAAAACTGTTACTTAGTTCAAGTAAATTTAGGTCTTTGTTCTGTTTGTTTGTATGTGTGTGAATGTCGACTATATATGGATATAAATTTATATCAGGCTAACCAGGGATGGACGATATGACCAAAATTTATATTAGGATACATTCCTTAATGTCGGTCAATACGATATAATTTCAGTATCGATGTAGAAAAAAATAAAAGCATAAGAAAGACAGCCAAGAATGACCACAGCAGATGTTTATACAAACTTAGGACAAATATCTTACAATATTTATAAAAATCCTCCAACACATTTAAGAAATATTAGCTTTGAAAAACAAAAACACATAAAACTACATAAAAAGACTGGAACATCAGTCAGTGACAAAGGCTGCGTTTATAGATTGTGGTGTATATTAAAATATCATAAATGTGTGTAAAGCTCATACCACCAATATTGAAATAAATCATATCGCGATAAATATTGATGTTGAAATATTGTCCAGCTCTTAGGTTACCTATATGATAAATCTGGTTGTGCTACGGTCAAAGTAAGATCTGCACAAAAGAAAACACATTCTCCCTTGAAGTTGAATTTATTAAAACTAATGGCATTTTTGGCTGCATCTGTTTTAGGGAACACTTTGGACGGTGTACTACAGTTATAAGGACTTAGAGAGAAAAAAAGAAAAGGTCATCAAAAATAACAAAAGGGATAGAAATAATAAAAGAAGTAAAAAAAATAAAATAACTGTGGGAACCTAGTCTGTCTGTTATACCACTAAAGTATAATGTAATAGATTCGCGTTTAAATGCAACTGTGCACAGAAGTGGAGTCAGAAATAGATTGAGGTTAAACTGTGATAAGAGCCACAGTGTCAGAGTGCAGCCCCACAAGTTGGCAGAAATGAAACAAAAAACAAAGCACCTCAGCATCTCTGATGGTAAATACAGCACTGCCCACATCGCAGACATGCAACCATTATTCCTCCTGAAGAACTTTGGTTTAGGTCAAACAACAGATTAGCAGCACCAGAGCCAATCATTTATTTTATTATTATTCTATTTTGTTTTTGCTTTGTCTGATAGTATTAATGTTTAATAGAACACATGTGCTGTTATATCTTTGATGCAGAGATGTAACAGCATCTCTGTTATTGGTCCAGGACTTATTGTTACCCTCAGCCAACAAGCCTTTTACCTGGAAGCTGTAGATGGTGTTTGTATGAGTTTATTGTCTCTCATGCAAAGCTAGCTAATGCAAAGGTTGGATTAGCTTTAGCTCGAATCTTGAATAATGTCTCCTCTGTCAGTGACAGAGAGGTAAGATACTGACTGCTCATAACCATCCGGAACACAACACCCACTTTGAAAAGGGCAAACCTTGCCTTCTGAACGGTAAAATCTAACCAGTGGACCAGCAGAATGAGTCTGACATGTGTGTCCTCAGATTAGGCTTTTAGGGTAAAGGTTTTTGCAAGTGTAAAAATATACACCACTCGTGATTTTTTTTTCTTGTGTGGTGGAAGCTGATGGGTGTTTTGTAGCCAGCTGTAAGCAGCACATGGATAGCCCTCTTCACAAACGCATCCCGTTTTAGATCAGTAGAGAGCAGCACAGCCAGAGAGGCTTTTCAGACAAAACTCCTTTGTCTGTGTTTTCAAACCAACCTAAAGGCTTTCAAACTGTTTATAACAACAATTTCTGTTCTGATAGTTGAAAAGGACCAGATCAGTAGAGCAATACAGTTTAATAACAAAGGTTAATAAAAAAAAAAGATTACAAATATCATTAGGATTCTTAACTCTTTTTAGTTATTGACTAAAATCCAATAGTTTAATTTTTCAAGCTAAAGTGCCATTTTATAAAGGTTTTATCTTAAATTAAATTTTTTTGAATATTTATTATAATATGTTATAACAACCATCACATTTCTGCTCACACTTACTGCCCAGCTCCTGGTCCCAGTTATAAGCAGTTAAAATCCTCCTCTAAAGGCTCTTTAAGGAAGCTTAAAGCTCATTAGCTATCCCAGGATCCTTGACCATTTAATAAATTATATTACTGACAAAGAGTTAGTTGTTGAACTAATATACATTAAAAAGTGAAGCTCATTATATAGATTCATTACAATAATTATCAAGGATTTATTACTTTTGGTATTAATGATTTTAACCTTAGAGTTGAAAATTCAGTTCCCCGTATGATAGAAATTTTATAAAAATAGTTTGTTTTTTTTAACATAGGAAGGTTAACATAGTGACCAGTACTTCATGTCTAAATCTTTCAAATCTGAGCTCCGCTGGGCCCCTCCAGGGCATTCATGGAGTGGATCTGGAGCCACTCCTTGGCTGTGTGCAGGTAAATGAACCCTTTCTACAGGGTGAGGTCAGGAGAGCTTTGGAACAGGTTTCCATCCAGGATACTTCTGTACATTACATCTTTTCCTTGCCTTTCAGTTACCATCACCATAATACTGCCACCTCTATGCTTCACTGATATCTCTTATTAATGTATAATAGAGGCCACAGTTCTTATTGCACCATTTCTTTTCCATATTCTTTCTTTGATTTGTATCTCAAAACAATCCTGTCTTGGAGGTCCACAGAAAATTAATTTGGCTTAATGCTTGATGTTTGCACTTTAAAAGGGAGTGTTAGCTATAGGACCTGGTATAGACAGGTTTCCCAATCCAGACAAATCAGCTGAATCTAAAACAGTTGGATTCAATTTAAGCTTTGAAAAAGATACTGAGGATGATAGAAGAAACCGTATGGACCTCGGGTCACTTTGTAGCTTTAAAGCATCGGCTGTAAAAGCTTACATAAATATGATGTTTTTTAGTTTAATAAATTCGATATGATGGTATATTGTTTGTAGAGCTGTGAGAAAAAAAGATGAATCTAGTATTATCTAGAATACAACTATAACACAATAAAAACATGGTAGAAAAACACATCTGATGATCTTTTCCCTAAGAAAACATTAATTGTCTATCATCATTGATCTAAAGCTAAAATAAGGTCAATGTTCAATTCAGTGTTGTTCTTTATATATGTTCTGTATATGCCCATGTATTTTTCCATTCTTCTCTTATCTGAGGTGAAGTTACAGACATTAAGGGTCCTGAAAACCCAAACATTCCAAGGTGTTGCCTGGACCAGACCGATAAATTTTCCACTTTGTGTTTGTTTTTTGTTACCCTTAAAAGAATGTTTTTTTTTTTTTTTTTTTGCTGTCTGTCAAAACCACAAAAAAGATTGTTGATTAGGAGGAAAGTTACACAATAAGGGTTTGGACTGAGAAGAAGGGGTAACCGGTGGGAGCGGATTAGCCAGGATCCTGTCCAACAATAAAGGAATGTCCCTTATCAGTCCAATGTAGTCAATGAATCGGAGGGTATTGTTACTTCAAATTCCTCATACATTCCTCATAACTTGTGTCCAGAAGGAACAAGTGAGCCCACTTCAGTGGTGACTCGGAAAATCTGGCCTCAACTTCCAAATATACGTCAAAGGAAGTTGGGTTTTTTTTTCTCTCTAAACTTGGATGGCCTTTTGTGACAGACCCTTTTATGACGTACTTACTCTTGAAATATGTACTTCAGAGGAAGTGTCTCTCATGAATCCAGAGCCTGGATATGCTTCTTGTTGAGCTGCTCAACTTTTAGCTTAAGATTTTCGAATTACTCTCAAACGTTTCCATCCCAAAACAGAAAATCTTAATCCATTTTGATTTTCAGCTGCAAATCTATTTATAAAGTTCATTGATCACTGTGAAGTGCTGCATTCCATGGTTTACAGATAAATAGGTTTGCTGTGCTTTAGTATTTAGTTTCCCTCTGAGTCAGATCTGTTGGGGAAAAACTGCAAAACTTTAAAGTTGTTTGTAGCAGCCTTTCTTGACTGAGTGTAGAACAATCCGATTTCAGACAGTTTCATAGATTCGCATTTGGATTTATAGCTCTTGGCTTTAACTGGGCCATCGTAACATTAACATACTCTTTAAACTAATCTACTCCATGAGTTTTTTTTTTTTTGGGGGGCGGGGGGGGTTTAATTTTCA
>JAUZNJ010029559.1:0-15343 GCA_034780135.1 Jordanella pulchra | reverse complement strand
ATTTTAAGGGATTTGCCTGAATAATCACAAATAATTGTATTGTATATGCAAATCCATTTCCAAATGTAATAACATTTATCGTACAAACATTTTTTATCATCAGCACTTATCAGTGATACATATTCAGTGTAAATCTCAACTTAAAAAATTTATTATAATAATAATAATAGCAATAATAATAATGAATATACTAAATAATAATAAATACAAGCTTATTGCCACTGACACTCTTTATGAAAAAAAATACACTAACACAATCCGGAGCAACAATCAAACCAAACAGGCAATTTCTTAGGCAACAGAAAAAAACACTTAAAAGGAAGTAGCATTACAAGTCAAAATGTGAAGCATATATAGTTCATTATGGGAACTTCCTTTACAGTGGATTAAATCTTAAAGTGCATGTTTTGTTGGAGTTCTGTTTTTGTTTTCTACTTGTCTGCACTTAGTCAGTTGCTAAGCCACATGAGATTATTTACATTTTTAAAAGATACGGAATCTCTATCGCTCCAGTGATAAGTAAAGGATTGAGTTTTTTAGTGTTTACAAATAAAACACTGTCATATCCACTGTCTGGAAGAACATGGCCTCCTCCTATGCTGCCATGATCAGTGCTTCCGTGCTGATCATGGCATTATGCTGGGTTAACGATGATAATCTCGCCACTGCGACTAAAATCAAAAAAGCAAACATACAGTATAAGGAAGCCAGGGCATAAGAAGTGGTTTATATTGTTTCTCAATATTTTTCTCCAGTGCTGTGGCATGTTTTATAATGTAAGCAATAGTTGTTTCTGTTTTTTTAGATCAGACACAGCTGGCACAGGGTGTTGAGGTCTGTACGTTGCGCTCAATGGCATCATGTAAATTGTCGGGACAACCCAGGTCTGATGTTTGGCTTAGTCGAGCCGTTTGAGGGTGATTTTAACTTGGGTCGCTTGCCGAGTCATTTGACCCTCGTCAAAATGGGTCAGCGAGCTGTTCCCACTGCCGCTAAAAAACGGTTTTAAACTGGTTTTTCGGCCAGTGGGAAAGGGGTATAATTGTAATTATCTGATTAGTGAATGGCAGATGAAGTTGCTAGCTATACCTTTAAGAATATAGTAGATAATTTCATATACAGCAGAGGAGAATTTATTTAAAAACAACTTCATTTAAAGTATTAATTTATCTTTATAAACTAATAACTAATATACAATCCGTACCAGAAGTGTAGTAAGCTGTGCTTCCCTGCCATGTGGTTTTTACCGTGGCTGTTGAGGTTATGTCAGCTGTCAAAAGTGTTAGCAGCATCAGATTTGGATTGTAGTTGTATCTTGTGTTTTGTCAGAAAGCATATTAACTCTGTGAGAACTATTTTGCAAATCATTTCAAAGTGTTCCTTTCTCTGAATTGTTCCCATCTTTACCATTTTCAACCTGTTTGCAATAAACAGAAATAGAAAAACAAGAACAAGCTTCAGATTTTTTTTTTCATTATTTTTTTAAGAGAGCTGATCATGGAAATTTATTTTGGCTACGAAAAACGAAGGACCTAAAAAATATTCCACCTATTCTTTTTATTCAGTAGAAATAAAAGATTAACTTTGAGAGCAGAAGATGTAAGAACTGAAAAATTGAAAGGGTGCTCACTGTGAGAGCCTCGATTCTACCCAGCTTAATTTTTACCCACTCCAGTTTAATCCCCTATCAGTAAAATTGTGCAAGCTGGATGGATGAGAATAGCTGAGAGTTTGCATCCCAGAGTTTGTATTTTGAGAAACAATCTTTCATGATGAGCTCAAAATATTTCAAAAGCCCTCTTATTTATTTTTAATTTATTATTTTTAGCTGTGAATTCTCTATCAGTAACAATTTATTGGCATCATTTATTTATATCACCAAAGATATGTGGTTTTGCAGTGTTTTCAGACTGTATGGCATTTATTCCAACACATTAATAAACTGAATGTGACTATAGTCAGATCTTGGAAGAGACAGTGGTTGGAAGTGTAGACCACTTAGAACAAAAAAATAAAGGAAAAAAACAAGCAATTGAATACTGCTGCTTTGAAATGGTTCAATTTAAGGTATACTGTAAATAGAAAATAGTGTACAAAAAGATTGGTTTACTAACAACAAATTGTAAAGAAATGGAGAAATTAACAGTGACCAATTTCCCCCTATGAAATACTTCTAATTCCCAGCTACATAGTATAAGCCTTTTTGTAGAATATATTTTCTTATATTATATTTGATTACACTTGGACACAGTAAACTGTCTAGTGCATCTCCATTCATTCTGTTTATTTATACAAATTAGGCTAGGGTAGCTGTATAGATGTTAACAATAAGATAAAGCTGGATGAATGTTAGACAGCTAAGAGTTCATTAAGCATGCATTGATTGAGTTCAAGAAACAGCTGGTTATGTTATCTTTTGTTACTCTGTTTACTCTCTCAATGTTTGCATTTTATAACCAATGGACCATTTGTCCCATCTTCTTTTTAAGGCTAGCAAAGAAAGTTGCAATTCAGTGCCGATAAGTTATGCTTTGCTATTACAAAATGCCTTGAGAAATCTTGACTGTTATTTATAAATTCTGTTAAGGATTGAATTTATTGAATAGTATAGTGGGCAAATAAAAAAAAATACAACTTATATGAAAACTCCCTTATTACCTCATGATCAGTTTGTATGCAATTCATTTTGAATAGCAACACTTTGTAAGGTCTACCATGCATCCTGCTAGCTTCAGAGTAAAGGATCAAAACTACTGTTGTCATGATTCTGGGCATCAGCTCCGATCTGATTACCTGATTATCTCCACCTGCTCTGCTGCTCTGCTCTCAATCAGCCCTCATCAGTTCTATGTGCACTCCTGCCTCTATAGGCCTGCCTCCAGAAGCTGATGCCAAATTATTTAGTGCCCTATGGTGAGATTAGTCCAGCACACCCATGTAGCTGCATTCTGCCTTGGAGTCATCTCAGTCATCTGACCTTCTGGTTCTGACCCAGGTTCTGACTATGACTCTGGTTCTGGATTCTCTCTTGGTACCTTCTCAGCTTTCTGACCTCCCAGCATCTACCACCATCTATGACTCTAATTCTGGATCACATTTTGGATTCTCCGTAGTCATCTGTTTACCTGGATCTGGCCCCCACTCTAATATCCTCCCCAACCACGAGAAAAGCCGCTCCCCTCAAAGATTTGGATCACTCTACTCACCAGCTGAGTCCCAGTCCGAACCCTTTGTCTGAAAATGACGACCCCACACACCGGTTCTCCAGCTGATCTTTTGGGCCAGTTTTCAAAACCCATTGAGGTCAGTCGTCTCTTTTTGTCTCCAAAATCATTCCATCATTTTGGGTTGGATACTGACCTTGATAATCTCCCTCCAGAAGAACCGGTTGCTGAGGCTGAACACCACTGCCGTCCCTGTTCCCGAAAGTCCTTTCAATACACTGTTAAACTTTTTCTCCTTGTCTGGCTCAAATTTTGGGTCCTCCATTTCTTCAGAGTTATAGTTGAACCCGATATTTTTATGCATTAGGTAAAAAAAAGGCAAACAAAAAAAGACAAAACTTTGTGTGTTAAAAAATCAAAAAAAGACATTGCTTTAGGATAGCTGGAGTTTGTTTTTTAATATTAATGCATAGGCACCCTGGTATGACTGCTTTAAAAGTAAGAAAATTAAACTTAAAACCTATTAAAACAACTGAAATAAATCATCTGCCCTCTGACTCCTCAGCTCAAAAGGTGGTAAGCTCCAGTTATTCCAAATCTGAGCTTTCACCTTAAAAGTAAACTGTCTCTTCAATAAAATCCATTACTGTTGAATTTGATCACCTGTGAAGTTTCTTGTTCATTTTGGGGAAGAAAGTTAGCCTCTTACCTGAATACAGTAGCTTTGATGCTAGGTTTTTCACTTTTTATTGTGGATTTCTCGTACCTGAAAATTATCTGAACTAGCTTCTGACTGGACCAAAACTGAAACAGGAATTGTTTAACTGCTGTTTGTGAACTCTTCCATTTGAACACAACAAAAACCTTTTTACCCTCTGCTTACTCTTAGTTTCAGCTTGGTCACTGAGGTCCCTGCCTAGCATGTAAGGATTTTGAAACATATTGATTTACCACCATTTACTTTTACCATACTAAATTATCATTCATTCATATATTCATTGAAACCATCCATTCATATATTCATAGAAAAAGAATATTAGGCAGCCCTTGTTTTATTTGTTCCTAGCATGCTTAGGTAATATACACCTTGCTTTATGTAAAATAGGTTTTATAGAAAAGAACCTTTGTCATGATTAACACCTGTTTGATTGTTTTGACTAATTTTACTATGCTCTCAGTTGTGTTTGGTCTAGTCCTTGTCATATCTCTATTGTGCCATAAATCCATCCATCTTCTCCCGCTTCATCCATCAGGGTCGCAGTTTGGCTGGTACCTATCTCCGGCAGACTATGGGCATAAGGCGGGGTACACCCAGGACAGGATGCCAGTCTGTCACAGGGCAACACATAGACGCAAACACGCACACAAACAGTCACACCTAGGGACAATTGAGAGGTGCCAATTAACCTAACAGTCATTATTTTAGACTGAGGGAGGAAGCCGGAATACCCGAAAAGAACCCATGCATGCACAGGGATAACATGCAAACTCCAGGCAGAAAGACCCCAGGCCAGGCCCGAACCCAGAACCCTCTTGCTGCGATGCAACAGCGCTACCCACTGCTGCACCATACAGCCTGCCATAAAACCAAGATGGAAAATTTTGGACACTGAGGAAGAATGTTCATGTCATCTCACCTGGTGAAGCCCAGTACTGCTTTGGAATTTGCTTTGCAAACCCCCCAGCCAAGAAACAGACAATTCTTCCTCTTTGGGGGATTGCATTGAAGAGCCAGCAACATCAAACCAGAGACCTGCAAGAATTGAAGCTAAGTCATGATGGGTGATATTTCAGAACCAAACTGCTGCAAAACAGACAGTTTGAAACATCTCTTCTGAGTTCTAGGAAATCTTGTAGTTTGTAGAATTCAACAGACTTGAGGAAGAGGGAGCTTCCCTTGATGTGAGGCACGGTGGAACAGAGGGAGCCCCTCTGCTGTGAGTATGCCATGCTAAACGCAAACCAATGGAAAAAAACCTTGAAACGAGCTTGGACAGAGTTACAGGTTCTGGCACAATGAGTTAGGGACAGACATTCTAACTAAAACTCTAAACTCTAACTAAAACTCTTCTAACTAAAAAAGGTTTTAGATGATTTTGAGCATTTAATGTGTTTACTGTTAACTAAAAACAACGCTAACAATAATGTCAGCGTTTTATGTGTTCTGCCATTTGCTCATTACATTTTGATTACCAAATTATGACCAAACATTCCAACTGCTGTAAATTAGCCAAAAGCTAATTTGGTCACATTCCAAATTCTTCAAGATAAACTTTGGTTCTCAAAAATAAAATCTGGTAAACTGTGATATCATTGCCTCATCTTGGTAATTCTGGTTTTCAACCATGTTTTTCCTTCTTCTTTGTACATAGTAGCTTAGTTTTAGTTGAGTTTCACTGGTTTGTAATCAAGAGTGTTAAACTTAAATATGTTTGACTTGAGCTAAAATATTGTTTTAATAAACTCTTATATTTTGAACTGAAGTTGTGGTGAATTTATTCTATATATGTGCAGAACTATCTGTTTGACCATTATTTGAGCTCAATTCACACTTTCAGTTATTTTTCTAACATACAGCCAGTAGGGCATGTTTTCATAAACAATATATAACAGTCCGAGTAATATTTAAGTAAATAACATATTTACCAACACTGCCGGAATGGAGATAAATATATTAAAGTATCACAATATTATCATGGCATCACTAGGTGGGCATTGAGTATAACGGTTATTATGCACACTTGTTTTCCCGCCCTCCTTCTGGCAAAAGCCTTGGTCTTGGTCTTGTCCCATTGTTCTTTTACTGTTTTGGTGATCTAGTTGTTTTCTACATTGAATTACCTTCATCACCATATGCTTCTGTATGCTTACTGCTTCTGTCCTTTACTTCTACAAATCATAACAACTTAACAGTCACCATCCTAAGCAGCGCTTGGATTTGGTATTGCCCTGCAGTATTTGTATATAGTCCAACATATTAAACCATTGTAGTAGAATGACAACTTGATTTTTTTTAGATACAGCAGTAAAAGTGGTCCGAAAAGTCTACCAGCTTTTGTAAAGGATTCACCCTCGTATTTTTTAGTTTTAATAGAATTGGATCGCAATAAAATAACATAATAGCAAATATTGTAACAACTGAACTACAAACTGACAAAATTCTTAAAAGGAACAATATAACTGATAACTAGTGATGCAGAACACCTTTAGATTAAAACTGATATCAGCCAATATTAGTCATTCTTTAACATATGTTATTTTCTTTAATGTGTGTCATTCTTTTGTTGATCTGTAATATTGGATAGGTGAAATGCTGAAAAAAAAGTCCTATTTCCACCCGAGCTCTCTTGCAAAAAGCTTTTGTGTCAAACCTGAGTAGTAATTACTGTTTATAATTTCTTC
Source organism: Jordanella pulchra (assembly GCA_034780135.1). Classification (NCBI taxonomy): domain Eukaryota; kingdom Metazoa; phylum Chordata; class Actinopteri; order Cyprinodontiformes; family Cyprinodontidae; genus Jordanella; species Jordanella pulchra. Next base: position 8,777 of record JAUZNJ010029559.1, on the reverse strand, counting down.
TACCTTAAATAAAGTTGCAGTTTTATCTCCAGTGTAGATCGTAATGCTTCCACCACTATGCTTCATATGGGGGTTTGGCTGTATGTTATTTGAGGTTGCATTCACTTTTCTGAGCCTCAACAAAAGCATTGGAATAAGCAAAAGTTTGGAAAGTCCTATTGTAACAGCTGGATTTTAGATTAGATAGGTCAGAACCACTAGTTAAGATTAGATAGTGAAGGTTGGAACCAGAAAAAAACTACTGTGCTTTATTTAAATAAGAATGTGTTTGATAAAGTTTAGCCCTTCCAAAAACCTCTGACCTGTCAATCATCTCCTTGTGTATCCCTCAAACTGACCATGACTTTCCTGTGGCACTATGCCCTGTCTAGCACTGTCAGGATTTTGATTTGTCAATCAATAAACAAATGAGTAAGTAAAGTTTATTTTGCCTTTCACAGACAAAAGAATGTCTCAAGGTGCTTTACAAAAGAAATATTAAAACACAATAAAATGCAAGACAGGTAAAAATGCAATAAAACATCTAAAACAATACAATAAATAATATAATTTTCATAACTTAACATTTTAATCAACATAGTGGTCACAAAACAATACCCCCACTACTGATGTGATTAGAATCATCAAAATGAAGCTGCTGGGATCTTCAGAGTCATCACAATCTTCCAGCATCCAAGAAGTCATACCAGCTCCAGTTCTTTTCCAGTAACACAAGTGTACATAATAATGAACTGTTTTATAATGCTTTTCCTTGTGTCTGCAGAATTATTGGGTCTCCAGGTTCTGTCCAGTAACTACAGTAGACGTGTGTGTGTGTGGCCGTGGGTGCATGTGATGGTGTTGAACTCTAATGCTTACTCACAGTATAAACCGCTACTGGGATGTCATGCTGCTCCAAACAGATGCAATCTAACCAGTGGAACAAACTGAAAGAAGACAGATGTTATGCTTAAAGCATATGAGCCTTTTAAACATCCCTGTGCACAACTGCTTCAGCACCAGTATTATGCAGGGCTGTAACTATTTTCTAAGGGTCTTTCTGTCTTCCTGGAGAACTAACTAATAATAGGTCACTGCTGTGTATACCTGGCCATAAGAAGCACTCAGACAACTGCAAGACTTTTTTGATCACTCAGACTAGACTGTCTTTGATCACCTTGAGCTAAATGAACACACTTAAACTGTTTTGCTTTATATCAAGACCTGTACTGACAAAGATTGCAATGTGACTTCGGACAAACAGATCAGAACATTTAAGAGCTGGAAACCCTGTATGACATCAAACTTTGCTGAGAGCCCGTAAATCTGCTTTCAAAACTTGTGATCAGCATAAGGCGAGTACAAGAGAAAGGTGGACAACTACTTTGCTGACAACACCCAGAGACATGTAAGGCAGGCTCTAGGGCATCTGACAAATAATTAAAGAAAAATACCTTAGGCAGTTAATGCTGGCAGAAAAGTAAATATCTTCTTCACCAGCTTTGAGGCAGAGAGATCCAGTTCTGCACCCAAGATCTCATGCCCCCCACAACCACCCTAACATCAAGTCAGAGGGGTTTCTGACAGCCGTGGAACCCCACAAGGCAGCAGGAGCAGACAGGACACCGGGTAATGAAAAACTGTGCAGACCGACTCTCAGTGTTCCTAAAGAGGATTATGAACATATCAGTTGTAACTGCAAAGCACGAGGAATGCCTCAGAATTAGCATTTCGCTTTACTGATTGGTATGCTGTTTTTCTATTATGTTTTTATGCTCAGTTTGTCCACTTTTATTATCTTTTGCAAAGAGGTGATGTTTTCCTACTTATCTCATTGTAAACACAGGGTTCAATGACAATAAAGTCATTAATCAATCAATAACTCCACCTTGGATTGGGCAAACTTTACAAATGGCCCTACCTTTTTGGGGTTTGGGGTTATATCCCACATGTTTACGATAGTCCTGCTGATCTTCAACTGGGAAAAGAATAGGGCATTTGATTTTGATTATTCTGTTCTTTTTTTTGTTGTTGCTGGCTTGCTTTGTAGAAATTGTTCAAATAAGCTTTTATGCAAAGATTCTGACATTTATGTGGATACATTTGTGTGTTATAAAAAGAAGTTTAGAGTAATAAACCTAGGAAAAGAAAATGTGAAAATTATTTCAAAGCTCTGGGAATTGGTGCCTAAAAGGGTTAAGTAAGTGCAGAGTACAGATAGTGGAAGCATCTTTGTTTTTGTTTTTAACAGCTCACAACTTGTACAACATGACACACGTTTTAAAGGGATGGAGCTTCTTATTTTCTTAATCGCTTTTCTCAAACTGCCAAGGAGGAGTTATAGATAGTACTTTAAACCAACTCAAAGGCAAAAACATAAATAGTGATGGCATAAAAAAGAGTTTGTTTTTACTACACTTGCTCATGGTTCAGCAAGCAACCCCTCTTAAGTCGTTAAAAATGGAAAGCTGCTCTGTTCCTCTCTTGTTCTGTATGAAATATTTAAATATGAGATATGTTTCCATGGTCTTTCCCTCAGTTGGAATTCTGTATATATTACAGAAGTAAATCATTGCGTAGGCCACTTGATATGGATCTAAAGATCTGATTTTGTAATTATTTTACTTTAGGATGTTGCTATTATTTTATCTAGATTTGTATGTTGTAATACATCAGCAGTTCTGTTTGCAGCCTATACCATTATGCACTTTCCACTTAAATAACATGTATGAAAATGTCTAATGATCAAACTAAAATAAAAATCACTTTTTTTAGACACTTGAAAAGAATAAAATTGCTTTGTTATGATTATTGTAGTATTGTATTGAGTTATAATTTAAGCAATTTAAGAAGGTAATTTAAATGTATTACAATTATTGTTCTTTTATGAACTAGACTATAACTTAGTATTTCAAATTATTGTGATAATACATCACATTGAAAAGCAGAGATAGAACATCCAGGTCCAAAGAGTGAAAACCTTATTTAGTTTCCTTCATCCTGTTCCCCTAACCAGGTGATTCGTCCTTGTCTTTGTAGTTAAAATAGAACTAAAAATGATGAAAAAATCTCTCTACAAGCTTTTTACTTTCTGGCCTTGGATTATCCACCTTTTGAAGGAAGGAATGTTATATTGCCCTGAAGTATTTTCATGATATCGGTAAAGGATTGTAAGTCAGGTTTTATCAAACGATGTGATATAGATGCATGTGATGGGATCACAATTAGTTAGCTGCCATTAAATTTGATCAAGACACATTTCCCAGAAATTATATTCCGTTTTTTCACAAGACATTCCATGTGTTTACACTTGTGTCTCATTTAGGCACTTCGCTCCTGACTAAGGCTGTATATTTTGAATGAAACGAGGCTAGCACAGCTGTCCCTGTCATGCATCATTCCTCTGGCCCCGTTTTCTCTACTTTATCCATCTGCTCAAGGCCTATGTTGATTAGTTATATGTGTGTAATGTGTGTGTGGCTGCAATACAATGTTTATAAGTAAAAACATGCACTTGTAATCCTCACCTTGCAGCATCTATATGTCATATTGAAATTTCACTGTTAGTGCCATAAACAGTCACTAGAGGAAAAGCTAATAATGCTAGGTTGCCTTTCAATGGAAGATAAAGAAAAACTGAATTCAAAGAAACTGTCAGTTAAACACCAAGATGGCAAATAATTACAGTGAAAGTGTAAATAAAATAAGAGTAAAAAATTTACAAAGTATTTAAATAAAGACAATAACAATCTTTTTTGATAACCTTATACTTAGTGTTGTTTAGGCAATCCAAACTATCTATAAACAGCTTTTTAGCCTTAGGTTGCTGAAAAACATTATGGATCCTTAACCTCAATGCTGCTTCCATGCTCTTTTCTTACAATGTAGATGTCATTAGCAATTACTGGTTTTTTAGTGTGGTCCTTACTATAATATTACGTTTGGCAGTAATGGAGTAATATAATGCGTTACCAACAAAATTCTTATATTATGACAATCACTAAGGTGGGTAACACATTAGAACCTGGACCGGAACAACCAACAGACAAAAGTCTAAACAAAGCAGAGAAGAGGACAGCTTGTCTTTGTTTTGTCTTATATCAGAAGTCAATTCTAAAACAATAATAGAAGAAGGGAGTGTTAAAACAGCAGAAGAACAAGAAAACAGGAATATGGCTCCAAGTTGCTATATTCCCACTACTTTGAATATGTCACAGAAATGGATAAGAACATCACAATAAGATGCCCTTTTTGTGCTGGTGGGCAGTGAGCGAACAGTCTATAGCTAAAAAAGGCACAAGTAAACTCAAGAAACACCCAAAGTGAGTGCACAGCAACCTTAAACTTGAGGCTAAACAACCTGATACTAGCAAGAAGTCAGAAAACGATGGCACAAGAAAATCTAAACAACAAAAGTTGGATTTCACCAGGCCAGAGGTTAAGGTGTTTGAGATAGCTGCCAGTCTGTTACTACCTGTTTTAGGCTGTGTTTCTTCAGCCTCTGTCATAGCTTTTGCTGGCATTACCTAATTTTAGTATTTTCTTTTACTTTTCAGAGGTAAGCAATCGTGGTCTAATGCTTTTTTTCTGCTTTATGTCTTTTGAGCCCCCAAGTGGTTGTGAGAGATGGAAGTTAACTCTAAACTTTGGTTTGGTTTATGGTTCATGTTGACAGGAGTGTATTCCTTTTCACTGTCATTACATACTTTTTCAGAATTCAACATGTAGATTCAGTTTTACTTATCTACATTAAATAATAGAACTAATCTATGTTTGTGTCCTTTCACCTACTTCCTAATTACAGATGGTGCAGAGGGTGCATAAATTTGCGGACCGCAAAATTTGAGCCACACAACAGAGATCAGAACTAGAAAGACAGATGACTGAGATTAATCCAATCCGAGATCCAGAATCAGAGTTGTAATCAAAGCAGGGGTCAGACCCAGATGATCAGAGGACAGAGAAAACTCTAAAGCAGAATCTGGATTAAGGGGGGCAAAAGAAGATACAGTGCCAAATCTAAAGAATGGCAATTCTGTTCATTGTTTCTCTATAGCTGTGCATCTTTCTAGGGTTCCTTAATTTTGGTAGTAATATCAGAAGAACTCTGGAGAACATAAATGCTTTCTGAGGAGGTAACTTGGCCATTTGATTCAGGTGTGGAAGGAAATAGACATCTAAAAGGTGAAGGACACCTGACCTCTTGGACTGGAATTGAGGAACCCTGTTCTAAGCAATTGCATCCATTCAAACAAAATGTCAAACTGTACAATATTATAAAACTTTTATTTGTCAATTTGGTTGATCCATTGGAAGTGTCCATTTGAAATGATTCTATGTTGTATTTGTTTTGTGGACATCATTGGTAAGGAGTGCATGTAAAACCTCTTTATAATGATGGCAAAATTATCATGCTTCATTTTATTTTTCTACCCATCTCAGCCTTTTTCTCGTGATTCCATTTCCCCCATGTCTTCTCTCAAACAATGTCTTGACATCACAACATTAGCTGACAAACAAAAATCCACACCTAGCTGAACCTTTGCTATTTTATATGCTGATGCACAAACTAAGACATGCATGCCTCTTGTCCTCACACGCACTCCCAAGCAAGTTCACTCGCTTAACTGTTCCCTGTGGCCTGTGATGGAACTGACACAGTGTCTCATTTGATAAATATGAAACCATTGTCTGACGTCTTCTGTGGATCCGAGGGCTCCAGGGTAGTGGTTGAGGGAAGCAATAGATGAACAGAAGCAAATGGAAGGGGAAGGAGGGGGAAGATGAAGAATGCCAGTGACCACAAGTGACCTAAAATCCTGAAGATTTCCAAATGAAGCTAAGAGGATTACTCAAGGTAGAGACTGTGAGTCATAAGGCAAACCGATGTATACCTCCCCTAAGGAAATGGATCGTCATCTGCACAACTGTCATACATTTACACAAATTAAACAGAAGCAAACAAAGACAGGGTTTCTTCACTAAGCATTGATCAGTTTTCCTGTACTCACTGGCTTGCAGCTGTGAGGTCTTAGCAATCAGACATGGCTACAAGCTTTTAAAGAATTAAGTTGCAAATTTAAGCCCCCCAGGGGTCATAATAGTGTCTGCCTGCAGTTTATCTTTGTACAGACATTGTCCTATGCTTCAAACAACGTGCACTTTTGCGTTGGAAAGTGTGAAACAAGGCATTTGTGGCCATTTGGCATTAACAAGAGAGGCTTAAATCTCTGATTCAAGTCATTAGGTTTGAGTTAGATCTCTCAATTCTTTTTAGCTTTACTATGTAAAAGGTTTGACCAAATAATACAACACAGTACATTTTCAGTTCAAAATAACACTGTTTAGGCACGCTTACACAGTATCGATCAGAAAATAAAATTGTGGTTTTTCTACCTCAACAGAAATTTTTCTTACCATATTCATATAATACAAAAATAAAATACTTCAACTGATTAACCGGCTTAAATAAAGGAATAAATGTATGGCACATTTTGTGAAAATTCACAGGTATGCACACTTAGCAAAATAAAGAAATTTCACTTAAAGCATCAGCACTTAATTTGGTTAAGACAGCAAAATTTTATTTTCCTCCTTTCTATCTAAACTGATGGACTTCTGGTTTCAGCAGGGATGTTAAGGTTAGAGCCTACAAAGTCAGTCTGATATTTATTAACAGTTTTAAATGTGAAGGAATATCAGTTATATGATCAGCCCAATTAATGTCACTCGAGCCATGTTAATTGTTTATTTTAAAGGTAAAGAAATAGAAAGTGCAATTAAAGCCCCGAGTGCTTTCAACTTAATTTGATTGAAGCTTTTTTAATAGTAAATAACAAATGATGTTGTTGCATGAGCTGGATGATTCTGTAAATGGATTTTTTAAAGAATCATTGTAATTAACTAATTCTGGGTGGATGGATGGATGGACGGATGGACGGGTGGACGGGCGGACAGATGGATTTACTAATTCCAGTGATTCAGTTTACTCTTCCTTATTACTACAGAGCACAGGTGTCATTTTCTTTCCACCCAAGCGGTAGCACACCAGACTCCATTCATCTAATCAAGTGAGTCTAGTTTTAACCTGATGACTTGATGAGATGAATGGAGTCTGGTGTGCTACTGCTTGGGTGGGAAGAAAACCAGCAGCAAAGGAATAGCAGTATGCAGAGTGAAGCTCTGCATACTAATCCAATGGTTCATTTCATATACAAATAAATGTAAAAAATGTTTGTATGCATTATAAAAAAATTCAGTGGTATTCAATCTATTTATTTTGCTATGTTTTTATCATTAGGAACAGAGATAAACACTAATTCATTCATTTTTGATTTTTTTCATTACTATCGTTATTGTACTCTATGTTTTGAAACAGTTATTTAACTGAGATGTAATGCTAGCTATATTATATGCTTGTTGAACAAAAATCATTCTTACTTTAAAATCATAAGAAAAATGTAGCTCTCCAGTACCAGGATATTTAAATCCCAGCAGACCAAACACATATACAAAACCATCTATTGTTTCATCCTTAGCTATCCTCCTAATCTGAAACTTTCCATGTCTTTTCATCTCCTGTGATACAAAAATGCAAAACTCACACTATCAAGCTTTCTGTCTAAACTGGTAATTGGCAATACATTGGCATTTAAATATAGTTAATTCTTGTGTTATTGATCTTCAAAAAAACCTTTCTTTATTGTTTTGTTGAAAAATGCCGAGAATACAAAGATTTCCTCTCATGCTTACCTTATATTCAATTTACAGCAGACATTTTTGTTGTTATTCACAAAGTCTTAGAGCTCAAGGTGAGATTAACTGTCATGGTACAAAGAACAGGTAAATAACTTCAGGACATCATGTCACACACACTGGAGGAAAAGGAAGATTTTTTAATTCTGCCACTATGGGGTCGATGATCCATCCACCCGTGTAATGAGGTCTGTTAGCCAAATGAGCAACCCTTCAAGTGTAAGTGCATTTGTGAGTGGAAATGAGAGGGAGACAGAGCAAGGCACTCAAACAAGTGCATTTAAATGAATGCTAATTTTATCCAGCCAATGCATTTAATGTCAGTGGCTTACTCAACGTGGAGCCTGCACAGGTGTTCTTCACAGCCAGTCAGAAATCTGACAATCTTACCATGTGAAGAATAACTAAACATCTGGCACTTCTCTTTTGAATAAATAGAGCCTTTATAAGTCACATAGCTGGGGTAACATGCAGGAAGTGTGCTTACATTCACAGCCATCATCTGTAATTTTGGTAAATCTAGTAAGGCAAGGATAGACTCAATATAGGCCTTAATTTGGCACAGATTTAAAAACCAGCATAATTCTGAAAATTTTATGTTTGAATTATAAAGGCTAAAGCTGTTTTCAAATAACCACCAATGGCTGAGGCTAAAAAAAGTTTATTGTAACACTTCAAATACTTTTACAAGGAAAATGCAAGTAGATTATTATGCTTCAAAGAGAGAAATCATGATCAGACAAATCATAAAATACTCAACCATACACTATAACCAGAAACGAATATTTCTCTTGGATACACACTTAGTATATCAGGATAGACACACGAACCAACAGAATTCCTAAGAATCAAACTAAAGAGAACATTTGCCTTAATTTAGGGGTGCCTATCTCCTGTCTCCAGGGTCAATATACACTGCTGGGCTGCTATAGCCTAACCTTTGGTCACTAGTGCCAATGTCAAACGTCGGTTTTAATGGTGCAAGGAGCGCAAATCTTGGGCTGTGGACAATGTGAAACATGTATTGTTCTCTGATGAGTCCA
>JAUZNJ010029558.1:0-10756 GCA_034780135.1 Jordanella pulchra | reverse complement strand
CAGTTTGAGCTGATCTGGTCTGGAATCCTGACTTCCTGAAAGTTAAAAAAAATACGGTATAGATGCACAAAGGCTATTATGCTTCAAAGCTCACTTTGTTACTAAACTTTATTTTAGATGCGACATGATAGAATAAAAAGGTCACCGTTCTGCATACATTTTAATAATACTTTAGCTTTCCTTGCATGTTCAAACAATTCATATGAAAACACAGATTCACCGCTGGGTTTACTGATGGTTTCCTTTCTGCTTTAATGTGATTCTACCCTCATAAGGTGTTTGACTGAAATTAATTGAACATAAATTCATTGTGACAGAAGGCAGAGTTCAGCAAGTCCATCCCGTCTCACATCATCAGGTATTGCCCAAAAAAGAATCACTCACAGTTAAACTTCTGTCTCTTTACCAGTCATGCTTTGGTAGGAAAAGAAATCTCATATAATTTCAATGCAAAGGTTTTTTATGTTTGTTTTTTTCTCCTTTTTCTGCTTCATATTAAACGTCCCCAATAAGCCTCCGCTGGGTCCCTTGAGCCTCTTTATTCAGTGAAGAACTGTAGCTGATCCCACAGCCAAGTGTGATCAGGCTTCTTTGTCTGGAGTGACCCTACAGTGGCTCTAGAGGGACATTGTTGCTTTCCTTTGTTAGCAAAAACAGTCATTGTTGCTCAGATGGCCTTTGATTCTCCTTCTGCTCATCCTCTGTGTGAATAAACTCACAGAACCTGATATCAATTCAGCAGCCTGAGCCTGACAGAGTTTTTCTGACAAACTGATCAGAATTAGATTTGTTTTCAGAAGCTTTGAAGAAGCAATGCTTCAAATCTAAAGTAGGACATTTCAACCCTGTTCAATTAGTGACGGCTTATGTTCTCTATTCGCCCAGGGCTGAAGGTACGTGAGGTGATGATCAACGTCTCCCGTCAGCAGGTGGAGGACTTCCATGGGCCTGAGGACTACTGGTGTCTCTGCGTGGCCTGGAGCCACCTGGGGACCTCCAAGAGCCGGAAAGCAACCGTCCGCATTGCCTGTGAGTGTGGAGGTCATTCCTTAGCGTTACTCATCACCCACTGAGAGAAAAGCTGTTCTCCTTGAACATTTTAGAGTATTTCTTGATGTTCTTGATGTGGCAGAGACAAGTTTAGAAATTATACCTAAAATGTTCTTTTTTCGTTGGTGCTAAGCAGTAGAGAAAAGTTTTTGCTGTCAATGTTGCTGCATATCTTCACCAAGCTGAAGACGTTCCTTAGTCTTAGGCTGTCATCTTTCATTACACTTTATCACCTCAATGATTAAACTAAACTTTTAACAAAGACAGATCTTCAAAGGTATGTTTCTCCTCCATTTGGCTCCACTGTAATCTAGATCAGATTATCTGTGACAGTGAAGCATTGTGTTTGAACCGAGAAGTTCCTTGTGGCATCTAAGGCTCTTTCCACAAATAGTCGTGTGTCACACCGGAAGCGGATGCTGTGAGGATTTATTTTCTATTAACTGAGTTACGCAGAGATACACTGAATAAGAGCTCAGAGTCGTAGACGCTGAGCGTTGCCTTGTCTCATCATCGGTTGTCTTTCAATCATCCAAGTTCTGGTTTAGGAGGCAACGGATCCAGAGGGGAGACCCAGACCTTCTGCATTACCATCTGATACCTGAAGGGGCATCACTTAAATAATCAATTCCTTCAGTATCATTTAGTTTCAATTCACTTCTCCAAACACGTTCTACGGCGTCCAGGAAGCATCAGAAACTAGAACCACCTAAGACGCACCTTTTGATGCAACGTTGCAAAAGGTCTGCTTTAAAATCTCTATGAAAATGTTATTTCTCATCAGTTTTAATTTGTCCATCATATAAATATATTGGATGACTGTAGGTTAGGTCTGGAATGTGGACCTGATCTCCAGTCAGTATCTTTACCTTTAGGTTCAGCTCCTTCCTCTCAGGGACACTTTCCACTTGAAGCTGAACTCATCTGAGTGGAAAAACTCCTCTTTCTTCTGCTCCAGAATCAGACTGATGCTGTCTTCATATGTATATGATGCTGTCTTATAGTAAAAACCAAAAGCCAACATGAAATTTCACATGAACGCCCACTTATGATGAGGTAAACTTTGACCTTTCAACATGGTGCAGAGCATGGATGGTGAAACCTGCATCATCAAGCGTTCTGTCCTGCTGTGTTTGTAGCCAAACAATGCTGTGAAATACAGCTTTAAAGATTATATCACATTATAAACTTGTGTCGTTTTTGAAATGACCGTTACTGTTTGATTTTAGCAGATGCTCCATTGCAGTCAGTCATTACATGTGATGCATCTTGTTCTTCGTGTGATGATTTAGGACGTCTATTACCGTCTCACCCAAGCGGCAGGTCGGGATGATCTATGGATCCAACATGTTTCTCTTCTCTACCACAACAAAAGCACTTGAACACAACGCTGTGGTAATTTCCACTTTAAAAGTGGAAAGGATCATCTTTACCACATGAAGGCAGCGTGAGGGCCTGTTTAGATGTAGACAACATCTGAGAAAGGATCTAAAGTCCAGAGGAAAAACAAGTGAAGCTGAACTGTTTGAAGTCTGTTGGTCTTCATGTGTGTCATTATTTTACACTCTATAAAAAATGAATTATTCTGAGTTTTAGTTGCTTTTGACCAAAATGAAAGTCAACTTTTTACAGTACGGCCAGTTCCTATTTAAAGTTGCAGAATGCAGAAAAACACAATAAAAGTTATTATGAAAAATATAACCACCCCCAGAAGAGCTAGAAGATGACATTAAGGATCCGTTGCACATTTCCAAATGGGATATTTTTGGGTTACTTTGATCCACAGCTGCTGTGTTCCTCACATGTTTTCATTCAGTCAAACCTGCACATTTTACCTCACCTGATTTTTGAAGATGTTTTGTAGAAATGAAAAACATCATCATTGTGGCCCTTTCTGAGGTGTAACCACCAAATTACTCACACAAAGTCTTCGTCTTCTACAGGATAAAGCAGCATACTGAACAGTAAGCCTCTGTTTGCTGCTTTAGTTTGGAGCAGACTGTAAAAAGCTAATTGAACCGATTCTATCTCAGCTCTAACTGAATTAGGTCTATCAGCAAGAATGAAGCGGTCAATTCCCAGACCCAACGCCGTCTGATCAAGGTAGACGCAGTCAGTTATTCTCAGCCTCTGGTGTCTAAAACCAATATTCCCACTCAAAGGTGTTAGAGGTTATCTGAAAAGCCTCCTCTGTATTGAGCTTATTGTTTCTACTTACTGGAAGCAGAGAAAAATCAAAACACATTGAGAGATCAGTAGAACAAAAGGTGTCCTTCAGGACAGAGAATGGTCAAAGTCTCTCTGTTGGGCTTTGTCATCATTGTCTTCACACTCGTTTAGCGCCTTCAAATCTTCAGGCTCACCTTTTACTGCTGGTTCCACAGCTTCTCTTATTTTATGATCCAAAGGAAACCCAATTCATCATCAGCGTCAGGATTTAGAAGAGCAGCTAATTTAAAGGCCACATTGTCGAGTTTGAAAATGGGCTTTATTACGAGGCGTCATCAGAGCGGGTCATGCACCCAGTGCTGCTGACCACGACTCCTAACACCTGACAGCTGTTTGTCTTCCTGCACAGATCTGAGGAAAAACTTTGAAGAGGACCCCCAGGGGAAGGAGGTGCCCATCAGTGGGATGATTGTCCTGCACTGTCGGCCTCCAGAGGGCGTCCCTGCAGCGGAGGTACACTTTTCACTTTAAGGCTCCCATCAGAAAAACAACACAGAAGTAAAGTAAGATCATCTGTATCATTCAGAAGGTTGTTTGTTTTCATCACAAGTCGATTATTTATTCTTTATGCTAGCTACAGCTAGCTGTTTATTTTCTAACTTTCTCGTCGACAGTCAAGGTGTTTCCTGGGTTTCAGTCGCCCTCTGCTGGTCACTTCATTAATAGCAGCTATCTTTACAGTCAGGAGCCTGGGCAGCCAGACTGACTTACAGCCAGAGTCTAAACGCTCCCCAGTGTAAAACAGACTGGACCAATCAGTGCGCAGAGGGCGGGTCCATAACAACAGCACCTTTCTGTGTCCTTGTCAGTCAGGATTGCAGCTGTCAGGTTTTAAAGACGCCCCGTCTTTAAGAGCTGTTTATATCGTCTAACTTTCCCCCCTGGATGCTTCAGAGCTTTAAACATCACATCCGTAGTTTTGATCTGAATGGTTCTAAATGTTTTCCTCTGACTCTCTTAGTCCAAGCTTTAAGCCCAGGCTCTGCCCACCCCCTCCTGACTGATGTGCTGTGTACACAGTGTGAGCCAGTCTAACTGGGCTAGCCTTTAGTGCTCACCTACCTCTGTTTTACATCTGTGGGTTAAACAACGTTCTCTGTATCATTCACTACATTTGGACCAACAGGAACCTGTTAGATTCACGATTGAAAAAAATACTACGAAAACTGGAGGCCAGAGTTAGAAAGTGACATAAAGGAAGAAAAAAATCAAAAAACAAAACCCAACAAGGCGGCCAAACCTCACTCCTCCTTTTCTGCATCGCCTTGCAGTGTTGCACACTGATCCCAAACTCAGCTGCATAAAGCCATGCAAAGGATGAACTGATAAACACATGACTGTAACGGGCCGGTGAAGATTGCAGACCCAGAATTCAAACTAGATACCCGGAAAAACAGTTTATTAGGGAAATGGTCAGAATCTGTAGCTAGAATCAGCAGCAGCGGCGAGTATCTCTGGGGGAAGATTAGTAGCTTTAATGTCCAGCACAGGTTTAAGGAATGTTTAGTTACCAGGATTTTGGAGGTAACTAACCTCAAGTGGAAGCGATGATAGAGCTCAGTGGAGCGGACGGCAATCCAGAGAGACGGACGGGATGATGTCCCCGCGCTGGAGAGCCAGAGGTAAGAGCGGTTTCTCTGAATAAGTGTGGAGGGGGAAGCAGAGGTCAAAACCAGGCGGTCAGAGATCAGAAGAGAATCCAGTCCGTAATCCAGAATCAGAGTAACTAGGAAGCAGGGGTCAGAATCAGAAGACACAAAAACAGATCCACAGGGAAACAGGCAAAAGGCAAGGTCTTGATATGGAGAAAATACGCTGGAAAACTCTCACCATTGGGCTCAAAATAATCTGGCATCCGTCTCTGATCTGAAAGAGGTTTTTAAAGGCAGATGAACAGGTGTGGCTGATGAGAGTAGAGCAGCGGAGGCAGGAGGAAATAATCTGATCATCACACCAGAGCTGACCCACAGATTCATGACAATGACAGGGTTAAAGATGAGTTTCTGTTTGAAAGACAACTTAAAGATTTTAAGAATAGAAACATGAAAATGGACTCAGGCAAACAGCTGCTGCTACTAAACTGGAGTCAGCATCTGGACTGGACGTCTAAAGCTTGGCTCAGTGCATCTAAAGTTCTGGTTGATGGACACAGCAGTACAGAAAACAACCTTATAGCATAATGGCTGTAAAGGTTCTGCAGGTTCCTGCTAAAAACGATATTAAATTCTGAAAAAAGCACAAACGCAGCTCTCACTTCCACACAGTTTCTGCAGAGTGTTGCCGTCTCTCTCTGTGAATTCTGTGCCATCTGGGAACCCTTATGCTTCACATATTGAAACCATGGTTTACAGAACTCGTGAGCACAAATAGAAACGCTGGTCCTTCTGGAATAGATCAGGCAACATTATTTAAAAGCTTCATTTTAAGCTGCAGCAGCATATCTAGAGGGCCTGGGTTGAAGGGCGGCCTGTACCGACGGGGCCAAACAAGAGCTTACATTAACTCATTAAGAACATGAATGTCGTTGGGATTTTAGGGTTTTAAAGAGTCTTGTGAACCTTTCTATTTTCAGGGTCAAAGGATTCACAGCTGATCCTTAAAACAAACGCTGGTGCACAGCCTGTATTATTGTTGACTTTCTCTCATTCAAACAGAATTAAAGAAAGATCAAATCATTTGATTAATGTCCCTTTGAAAACGGCTAAGAAACCAACAACATATGTTATTATTCTGGTGCCTGCAGTTTGTACCACAAACCTGAAAACACTAGAATCACATCGAGCCGCCTTGAACTGTGCTGGAACCCCCCAGGAGGCCGTCCGCCGCTGTGGGGGGGTCTGAGCTGCTCCGACAGGAAAATAAAGTTCTCATGTTTTAACTGAATATTTTTTTATTATTATTATTGTAAAAAAAAAAGGTTCAACAATGAACCTCTTAAGTTTGTATCATTTGAGCAGAAACCTGAATCGGATTTTTCACAGCAGATTTAAACTCTATTTAAATTTAAAGTCTAAATACTTGATGATCCTATAAGAAGTTAAAGTTTTACAGCAGCTGCTATTTATCCACATAGACGAGGATGAAACAGAAAGAAAAAGGAAGATTTTATTTGCATTTATTTGCATTATACAGTAAATAAAGCATGTAGAAACTAAACTCTGGATCCAGCTGTGGACATTACCTGTGCAAAGGTTCATGAGGTTTTCATAATTAGAATCCTTTTACCTGAAATTCTTATTCAGTTTCATTAACATTTCCAAAATATCTTGTTATTGAATATTATCATAAAACACATCATTTATTCTTTTTACACTATTTTGATAAAGCTAAAGAAGCTGTTCTGTTTAACTGTTTGAATTTCTAACTTTTCAGTTCAAACTTCTTCACCTCTTTCTTTATTTAAGTGTATCGAAGTTATAAGTTGTTTTATTATTTCATCCCAAATCGAAATTCATGTTCAAATTATATAAAACCCCGAAATATTTCATTCGAGAATAATACCATGGGAATAATAAACTCCCGGGCACCTTTAGAAACTCTTTTGGCTGCTGAGTAAATGGAAGTTTTCCTTCTAAAGAAAAGTTTATGCTCAGTTTTGTGTTGAAAGAGGAATATTTGCAGTGGGAGAAATTTTTCAGAGCAATCGATACACAGTAAAAGGCGGAGCCTGAGTTCAGTTTGCTTCTGACTTTGTGGTTCGTTTGAAAGAGACGGACTCTGAAGGATGCTAAGAGAAATGACATCGTTTTTCCAACGCTACATATTAATAAAGTGAGTTTTTAGTTTTTATAAAAAACGTTATCCAAAGAGTCCATTGAACCCTTTCCAGAGGGACGGAGTACTTCCTGTCTTTCCCATCTAGTCTCTATAGTTACATGTCATTTGAAAAGTCTCCAAACTCTCCTTGTTTTCAAATATTGTTTTTTTTTCCACATTTGTTCCAGTATCATCAGCATAAAAAATGTGCGTTGAATATTGCGTGCAGGAAGAAGTCAGCCTGGTTCCTTCACAGTATAAATGATCCAGCAGGAGGATGGATGTCATTCCAGCTCAGCGCGGTAAAAATAGTTGAATGTGAGCCGAACTGAAGGAATCACAATCTCCCATCTAGTCCTTTGTCAACACAAATGAGAGCGGTCACAGGAGATGGCAGTGAATAATGTAAAGAGCACGAGCCAGCCTTCACCGGCCCAGTCAATTTCAGCACACCTTCTCCATGAAATATTGAGAAGGCATCCGTAAGTGTGCTGCTATGAGGTTTCAGAGAACGAGAGGCTGCGGTTAGGGGTGCAGCACTTCCACTGTTTGGAAATAGTCCCTGTCAGCAGCAGTGTAAAGCAGAGCTAATGAGTCTCCGGTCACTCACTGTGGATCGTGTGGTTTAACGTTGGTCTATTTAGGGAAGCTTTGTTGCTTTACATGTCTTCATTTACATGACAGCTTTCATATACATGATATACTGTAATTCTCCACATTGTTTTCCTATTCAAATATTGACTTCTGCTACGTGTGAGTGAGCTACGATTGGAAGCGGTTTGTTATGAACTACTGAGAGAACAGGAAATCTTCTCTAATAGAGCCGCTCAGCGTACAGATGAGCACTAATAAAAGTGGGATTTACCAAAGTCCATCCTGATGATGAAGAAAGCAAAGATTAATAAAAACCGCTTAAAAGAAAAAGTAATTCAGTTTGTCCAAACCTGATTAATGTCTTTAATGTTAAACTCTGAGACTGATTTTAGAATAAAAGCACATTTTTAATGAATATTGTTGTAAGAACTTGGATTAAACATTTAAATCACTTAAATCAAATGTGTTTGTTGGATTTGTTCGTGTAAAATGGTGTAAAAAGCACAACGTTTGTGTCTGGACTTCATCTAAACGAGCCGCTGTGGAAGAAAGATACCTTAAAAATGTAAATACTGTTCAAATGGAAAACAATGAGCTCTGATTTTTGGCAAATATTGTGCTGTTTGTAGACTGTTGTTCTGCCCTGTGTTCAAACCACAACCCAGTTATGAGATTTCCAGGCGAGGTGCAGAGTTGGTGTTTGTTTGACCCGGCCTCTCTCTCTCAGAGTAAACAGTTGAAGCAATAGAGCGGCTCTCAGTGCAGCACCTGCCGGATCAGTTTCCATCGATTGCACTGATGCTTCATCAAATAAAGCTCGTGAAATTACCTGGATCATGTGTCAGTAAAGTTTGGTTCAAACCAGCGTTATCTTTTCCATCATCAATGATCCTTATTGGGTCACATCAGCTGTTAGCAGATCAGGTGCTTTATTTAGGACTAATTTAGTGTGTTTTTATTCCTGTAGTCTGGTTTTCATGGAATTATTCATGATGCTGTTATGAAATCATTTGACAGAGTAATAACATTTTAATGACTTCTCCATATGTTCAGCTTTATGTCTTAAGTGAAATATTCATGAAACAGTTGGAATAGTTTCAGGTGAGCTAATGTCAAAATCAACAAAATGACACTTGAATGCATTGTTAGCACATAAAGGCTAACGGGTTGCTTCTGTTGGATGATTATAGTCATTATTTCTGGGTGATGACTGTTTCTACTGACGGCTTGAAGTGTCATCATGTTCTGATCAGAGAAAACAGATATCCTAACTGTTTTATATTAATGGACGTATCAGGCCAGGTCTCTTTGGACTCATTTTATTCAGTATTCACATCCATTTTATGTTAGTCAAGGTTAAGTTGTCTATGTTTTTTACTGACATTTGTGTTTTTTAATGTGCAAAGACTGAAGCCTGCTTGTTTTTTCCTGTTTATTTCACTCATTCTGACACACTGCAGATATATTGCTTATTTATTTGAATCGTGGCTTTAAGCAAGCAACAGGAACGTGTTTGAGATGAAATGTTGAACTAAAAGTGATGTTTTATTGTGGAAAATGTATTCAAGCTAATTTTATTGCAACACGACTGAAGGGGAAGAAAATTGCCCTGGAAGTGTCTCCAGTCCCACAGAAAATCTGAACAGAACAGTGAAATATTACTGAAAGACTTCTTTAGTATTTGCAAAATTCATTTGAATATAACAAGTTTATTTTATCTAGAAAGATATGAAAAGGTGTGCCCTGCTAAATATCATATTAACGTCCTCAGAAATATAAACCCCAATAAATGAAGAACAGCATAAAATACAAAAAACTTTGGTTTCTGTTAACCAGCACAAACTGCCACAGTCCTGCTAACTACATCTGATAAAACTGCAAACCAAAGGCCATTATTCTCATTTCTACATCACATGTTCTCTGTTTATTTCAACATGTTTTTGCCTTAAAAAGACCCATCGGTTTCAAAAATGGGATAAAAAACAGCCCCTCCTTCATGCCTGTGTGTTTGAGATCATAACGTTAGATGGAATGAGAATCCATACAACAGTAGATGTTGAGGTCTTGTTAAACGAGTATTTTTTTTGTCTCACCGGCCCTGGAACAGCTCTCTAATAGAGGCCTGCTCTCTCAGACTTCAATAGAAAAATACCCTCAGCTTCTGTTTTCAACAAGGCTGTGTTAGTTCAAGGTGTAGCATTTGAATTGTATCTGAAGAGCAGACTGTAATTTGCCTACAGTTAATAAAATGGAGGAGTCGATTACTTGCAGTTTCGTTCCAGTCCACTGAATCCTAAAGCAAACAGCTCTTTTTACTTCACAGAATTTTGGGAGTGTGAATGTAGAGCAGATCTTTTAAGTCGGGGAGAAAGGAAACCATGAGAACAGTGTATAATGAGTTTCTTTTGAGTGGATTCTCAGGAAGAAAGTGTGAAATGAGAAGCCAAACCAGAAGCCAATTTCCACTTCCCTGAATGAAAGCCTTTAATCCGAGATGAATCCTGCTTGATCTACAGTAGCGAAGGTAGACAGACCGGGCTGTGGCACAAAGGGGGGAATCAGCTAAATGCTCCTGTGCTGCAAAGCATGCCAAAGTTCAGCAAAGACAGTGTGATGCTGCTTCATAACTAGGAAGCATTTACCTCCAGCCCACCCCCTGCCTCCTTTCTGCTCAATCCCAGTTTCAGAGTCTTTGTTCTTCTGTTGTTTTCTCATAGGTCAGAGAAAGTCTCCCACAGAGAAGATGATGAGCTGCATTATGAACCCAAGCAATTACAGCCCTCCCAGCCTGGGCTGGAGCCTGCAGCTCCCTCTATTTATTTGGTTAAGATAAGACAGAATGAGGTGGGGTGGAGATGCAGCGGTACATCACTTGAAGGGAAAGACAGGTGGCATTTGGGAAGCAACAGGGGAGGTGGCCAGGCAACACAGCCCCCCCTCTGTGCGTCACTTGTTTCCTTTCTGATTAACCTCTAAGGTAGGGGAGCACAGCCAAACTCCCCCTCAGTCCACCTGCCTCTGACAGGCGTGCTGTGGGAACAGACACCGAGCAGAGCTTGGTCAGAGTCTCTTCCACACAAGCAGGATCGTCTTCACTCATACTGCTGATTAGTTGCAAGGAAGATCC
>JAUZNJ010029557.1:0-11080 GCA_034780135.1 Jordanella pulchra | reverse complement strand
TCTTTGTCGGTTGGAACAGTGGTGAGGAGAACGCACAAGTATGAGTATTGAGAAACGTCCTCTCTGTATAATTCCTGAAACCGGTTTGTAACTGTGAGGAACCTTTACAATGAATGATGAAAATTGTTTCTTTGGTTGTATTTTTTTTCATTTATTTTTTGTTTAATTTCCCAATTAATGAAGGAATTAGAAGATGAATCCTTTTTTTAATGTGTACGCATATATTCCAAATCTGTATCCAATAATTTAAGCCAAAATAAGAGACATAAAGATTAGATTGTAGTTACATTCAGAAGTCAAAGTTTTTTTTCATTGTTTTACCGTCTGATCGTCGGTCGGATGAAGGAGGTCATCCTCGCATAATGGATATGAAGGTGTGTAAATGAAGCTAGCTGAGGACTAGAGTCATGTGCAAACATATAGGAATATGAAGAACATGTAGGCTTTAATATGTCACCTCAGTTTTCCACCTTTGATTCATTAAGAATGCTGTTAGCAGAAGTAATCCAACTGCTTTAAGACTAAATACGTCTATAAGATGCATCCAACGCTGCTCCTTTCTGTCCAGTTTGATGACCATCAGCTCTGTAGGTGTCGGGGGGGAACTAGAGGCCCTTCATTCTCACCACACCCTGACCTTAATAACATCAGGTCATCCTCTGACCGTGGCTTTCTGCCAGAGTCAGCCTGCCTAGACAGGATTGTTTTATAGATTTATGCAGAAACAAAAACACAATCCTCACATAAAATCTGGCTTTGAAACCGATTCCAATGGGACCTTTTCCTGTCAGTCTGAATAGACTTTCATTGTACAGAGTAGAAAAGCAAACTGTTTCCCAGTTTTTACCTTTTTAAACAGTAACACTTGTTTTTTATATTGTTGCTAAAATAAAACCTTTGTTGTTACAGTTTTAATGGAATTTATAACCTTTATATCTTTAACAGATGTATTAACTGAAGCAAAAAAAATGGAATAATGCAGACTAAATATATATTTTTAGAACATAACTTTTAGTTTTTTATTAAGTTGATATCAGATCTAAGCTGAGATGAGCAACATAAAACATGGTTGTGTTTGTAAATCATCGTGACCAGATCCTCCTGGTTCTTGGAAAGACTGTCTGCTTCACTCAGATCCTGTTTGAACCAGTTTTATTCAGAACATTGAAGTTTCTGATTAATCTGTAGAAGTTCAGTAATCTGTTCTTCCTTGATGCAATCAATGCCGACCCGTCTCTTTAGCAGACATGCTGCTCAAAGCTTCGCAGCTGCAGTTTAAAAACATCACTTTTATATTAAAAACAATGCTGGATCTTACAGCTTCTACAGTCTGTGTTTTTAAAACCAGAAACATTTCCGACCGAGGCAAATTTGTTCTTCTCAGAAGCAGACTAACTTTCTTCTTTCAGCCAGCTGACTGGCAGTGTACCTCAAAAGATAAAAGGAGTGTCATACATCCAGTGAAAACTCTGATCCTTCCAGGACTTTTCTGGCATGTCATTACTGAGAATCTAAATTAAACGGTGAGACTGAATTTTAAAATTCAATTTAATTTTGTAAAACACAATAAAAAAACCTTATTTTACCTTGATGCAGTGAACTCCTCCATCAGCATCTTAAAGAGCCTAAAACCTTTAAAGCAATAAATACACTTGGCTTTTAATGTCTTTAATGTCCAAATCAAATGTTTAACAGTCCCCACGGTGCCGTGTGACTGAAAGAAGCCCAGGTTTAAATCCTGGTTGAGATAAGAAGGACATCTGGTGTAAAACTCCTGTAGTGACCCCTGAATAAAGGACAACATCTAACATCATATTTTGAAATGAGCAAATATAAACTAAGAAAAGGTTATGCAAAGATATATCAGTTCATGTTAAGAAAGGCAGAATATTTCCAGCAATGTCGTCCTTGGAAGACCGGATAGTAGCCTAAACGTTGTCCTCCTCTCGCTGTAGACTGCTGGACTGTAAAATGTTTGGAGATGTTTGGTCCTTTTAAACTCTTAATATCTTGGCGTTGTGTTATTGTGTTAAAACCCACCTGAATGCTGCAGAATGACAAAGTCTGCTTTCATCAGCACCTTCCATTTTTTCATGTTGACTTTATTTTAGTTTGATGAATAATCACAGTGTGGGATGTGTTGTATGTTTTTGGAGATCTTGAGGTCAGATTAAAAGCATTTTAGGACCTTCTGAACTTATCATGTCCTCAAGTAAAACAAGGAGGTTAAGAACAGCGATAGACGGATGCATCAGCCTGCCGACATTTTTGGCCAATAATAACATTTTCTTGTATTTCTATCGACCAACACCAGGCTATATATTAAGTGACGAGATATTTCCACCATTAGCTAGAGTATTCAGCAGCCAGTCTTTGCTGCTCCTTGCTTTTGCGATCCACTGTTAATGTTTTTGTTAATAAAGGTTTCCTTTTTTCAATTACACTTGTAACATTTCTCAATATTGTCTGTTTCTTTTCATGTAAATGGAGAAATAAAAAGCAATATTGACTTCAAATATCAGAAGCACATATTTAGGCAGATATGTCAGAATAATTGGTATCGGAGTCGGTCCTATAAATAGCGAAACATTTAGAAGTTGATTTCTGCTTTATGTTTCTGCTCCAGCGTGCTACTCTGCTCAGCAAACACCAGTAAGGCTTTGCTTAAGGATGTATTGCGGCGCCCTCTGCTGGACACAAAAAAAATTCCTTCGTAGAGGAAAAAAAATGTAATTTGATAAAGATTTAATGTAAAATGAATCAGAAGGCAGTTAATTATTTACATCCTTACTATAGACCCATTCAATGTTGGTAAACAAAGATGGCGGCGCGCTCGGCATCGATTATTCAAGGCTTTTCAAGCTAAGCTAATATAACCCATGAAAAACTTGTTAAATTAGCTCTAACCTCGACCATTGGAAAGCAGCTCACACGTGTGCAGCTGTTGTATATCAGTGTGACGTTAGAAAGCGGTCTCACTGGAAATGAGCTCCAATTAGCATCAACGATGTTTCATTCAGGCATCCTGCCATCCTTCTCCCCAGTTCTTTAAATCCAGCTCCAAAACACAAATAACATGTTAATGGAAGAGAGGGTAACATATATGGAACGTCTCCCCTGAAAATGTATGTTTGAATCATAGTTGGGGGGTTCTGTGTCCACGCTGTGAGCGCGGGTTGCTAACCCGTCCTAATGGGCCCTTATAGTAGGCAGTCAGCTAGTTATTGAGGCGTTACAGTAACTTGAAGATGTCGTCCCGTACTCATGATCCACATATGAGGTAAAGTCTTAATTAGGAGAACAAAAGGTTGGAAATGTTGATATCGAGTCTTCTGGGTTGATGCGTCTTCGTGCTGCCAGTTACTGATGAGATCTGATTGGACAACGAGCCAGACGTTTGGGCCGTGTACCAATTATTCTCCTCAGGCATTCAGATGGCAGCAGGAGCTCTCCGAATCAATCTTGGAATATGGTATCTTAATGTCCAATTAGTGTTCTGGATTCCCTTTTTATTTATGAGCAGTTTGTGAACCGAGCCAAACACCCAGATCCGTACTGCTTGTCCTTGGCATATGGGCCGGTAGAAATCCAGCCAGTCGGCTCTCATCAGAACCAGCCTGTCGGCATTTAAGCATTTGTGTCATGGTGTGTTTTATTGGAAATAATGATAATGCAGGCCTCAGAACGCTGCAACGCTCCTGCTCTTCTTCTATGGTTTGGCTCCTAGCCTACTCTAAGCAGAGCGGTTTGAGTAAGGGTGTGGATAGCAAGTAAAGGAAAACCAAAGACTGATGGGTGTTTGCTGCCACAGAGCTACGCTGCTGTGCCGTAGTGCTCTCCGATCCTGTTGGTTCCACAGGAACAGATATGATACACTTTGATATATGTTCACTGAAAGACCTGAGGAAGGCAGCTTTCATCTTTTTTTATCTTATTACATTTAAAAGACTAACTCTCTGTAAAGTCTTGTCTTAATCCAGCTAGATTATCGGTCACTATATATAACAGGTTATTTATTGGAGGCCCCTTCATCCACAGTATCAGTGTGAAACATTGGCATCAGAAATGACAACTTGGAAGCAATATTTGGGAGGTTATTTGATCACCAGTGACTTCATTATCATAATAAACGATTAACCATTACTGTGACTGTAATCCACCAATTTAAATGAAATGCTGTTTTTTCCACACATCAGTTTGTTCTAAACGGGACAGTAGATGACTGGAGGACACAGAGGGGAGACGTGTCCGTCTCCAGCACAGCCTGAGGAGGAAAGCAGCTCAGCCAGGCAGCCTTTCTTCCCTCGCTCCGTCCTCTCGTCTCCTCACCCCTCCAGCATCTCTCCTCATCAGCGTTTCTGTGTCAAAGCTTATCTCGTACTGCCTTGCTCTTTAACCTATTTTTCCTTTACTTTTCTGTTGTCGGTAGCCTTTTAGGAGAGAAGAGAATAAAGTGTTTCATTTTATTAGGTTGTAAGATGATGGGAAAGATGTGCAGAAAGTGGAAAATACATTTTGGCATTTGGCTTTTAAACTGAACAGTTTTCCTGTAAAATCCAGGAGTTTTTTCCTGGATTTTGTTGGAAACTGTGACGTGCACTATCGAAATATTTAGATAATTTACAAACGGCAGCAGTGGCTCATTTCTGCTACAGCAGGGACTTTACTTGAACTCATGTGAGTGTATATAAGATAATATAAGCCAAAAAGAATGCATCCTACTCAAAGATCCTTCCTCCTTTTAATTCACCTGATTCAGCTCCTGCAGCCGAATGAATCCCTGCATGACACAGGCTTCAGTCTGAAGCGATAAAGTCCTCGGACTGCTGGTTTTTATGTGATGTTTCAGATTATCAAACGTTGATTATAAATCTGGAATCAACATCCAGTCTGGCTGCTGGTTTGGATCCAGCTGCTCCTCAAAGGGGCGACCGCCTTTAATGTTCCTGTTTTCCTGTCCTTTTTTGTTAGATGATGAAACATGCATGGGACAGCTACAGACAATACGGCTGGGGCCACAACGAGCTGAAGCCTCTCGCTAAGAAAGGACATTCAACAAATATCTTTGGTAAGTCCAACGTGAACTTCTCTCTGCTGCCGTGGAGCCTGCTGGCACTTTGCCCACGGTTGTATATCCCACACGCATGACTGCACACACTCTGTTTTGTTAGCACTCACACACGGGCAGTTATTTTTCTTTTATGTACAAGGTTATGTGGAAATGCCCGCAGCAGGATTTACATCATTTTAGACAGTGAAATCACAGGCATGTAGGGTTGGGAGATGAAGGTAGAGTTCGGCTCTACATCACTTCAGAAGGCAACTTCTTCTCTTTGCAAAACTTTTAGCTCTTAATGTCAGTATGTTCTAAGTGATGGAGCAAAACCAACTGATATAAAGTGTAAAAAAAGAAGCAACTTTAGAAATGCTGTGTTGCAGTTTTCCCAAATGAAATGACCACATCTGCAATTTCGTAAAGGTTTATTTGTGTTTGTGACCCAGTGTGTTAGCGTTGGGCCGCTGTGCTAAAATGTTTCGTAATGAGCCTATGAGCAACCACTGGTTACCCTGAAAACTGTTTAAAGTACGGGTTTAATATCAGTGTAATTCTGTGAGTGTAACGACTGGGGAAATTAGGGTGTTGAACATTTTTACCTCCTTATTGCACATATTCATGAAAAAAGTGATCTAAAACCTGCACCCTTCAGACTTTGTCATCAACTTAGTCTTAGGCTGAGCGCTTGCAGGCAGGTCATGAACTACTGGCCAAGCAGCAGGCAGAGAGCAACCTTCGAAGGCAAAGGGGTTTGAAATGGATTCCCAAACATCTGGCCTGTCAGGCTGAAAGAACCAATGGGTTTTCTACCCAGTAAAACACAGCATCACTGCAGGAGGATCAGAGCGACATCTCCCTGGGTCGGCCTGATGGTTTGCCTTTATCCCATCTAGCGGAGAATTTGGGGGCATTTCACTGAAACGGACACTAAACCGTAACGCATTACTGCCTCAAACACGTATTGCGGTCAAAAAGCCTCAACGTCGCAGATGTAACCATGTCATCTGATATTTGATGAGTTTTAACTCTGATGAAGAGTTTTGTAAAAAGTTTAGGAAGGTCAACTTCAGCGTCCCTTTTAAAATTTCTCCTTCCACCTGGAGAAAGCTTGCCCGAAGTTTATCCTTGTTTTTTATGTCTTTGGTGTCGTTGTCTTTTGAGTTCTCTCTTTTTTACGCTTTTTTGAGGATGTTGAGACTGTTTGTTGTGCTTCTGCAGCATATGCACGGTCCTGGATTGTGCTGCAGTCGTGCAAACTTTCGTTTGTTGGGTTACCGTCTCATAAAGATTTTTAGCGCCGCCTCCGGATCAAACTGCCAGTGAGAGGAAAGACATTGTTGGTAATATTTGACTGTCATTGCGCTTCGCAAAAGGGTGACCAGCCTTATGAATAAACTGCTTATGAAAAGGTATCTGATTATAATAATAATAATAACAAATCACCTATAATAACATGTAAATACAGTCATTGATTTCAGGCAGTAAAAATGAGAAACCGTTACACAATGTTCCTTAAAGAGGAGAAGATTGAAAGAAATAGGAGTGGCTTTAAATAACAAAGAGACCAACCAGGAGATATTTGTGCAGCAGATAGAAGACTAAAACAAGTACTGCCCCTCATTCTGGGGAGTTCCCTGACATGTAGGATGGATAGTGGGATGAATAGAGATGCACCTTTCATGTTTGTGTTGATCTGTTACATTAAATATCAATGAAAAGCACAAAGACTTATGGTTGTATTTTTAAAAACTGAGGCCTTGATGATTGATTGGAGCCTCTGCTTTATTAAAGTCTAACACTGCACATAAATTTCATTTTAAAACTAATGAATTGAAAGCCTCTGATTAATATGAACTACTTGAACAATAGCTATATATTACACAGGACTGATATCTTTCTCTTGAGCTCCTCTGTGTACAGTGACCTGATGCGGTCTTGCTCACCAGAGGTTTCCTTCTTGAAGAGAAATTGCCGCTGGCGGCGCTCCCTTTTCCCACTGAGGGGTCAATCCAATACAGCCTCTCATGTCTGAGGTTTGAAGTTCAGATGCTGTTTTCTGATACTCTCCCCCCCCCCTGCAGCCGGCGCCTCTGATGATACAGATCACACAACCTGAAGTGAAGCTGAAGACTTCTGTTTTTTACTTGGTGTGGAAATATGACAGGGAGCGTTTGATTTTTATGGGATTTCAAACAAAAACAAAAAATAAAATGTTTTTATGAGATGGAGCGAAGCAAAACAAAGACCTTGGAACTCCAGGGAAACTTGTGTCATTCACCGTTTGGTGTTTGTAATCAAAAGTCTGATAACTTCAGTATAGAATCTCTAATGGAAGACGAGGACCTCACACCTAAAAGCAGCAGTTGGCTGGTAACACCCTCACCACTGAATAAATAGTGTAGATATTGTGGCGTTCTGGTGAGCCGTATAAACCATGTCCTCATCGGATTACTGCAAAGACTTGCTTTAAACATTTTGTCCTTATTTTATTCTACACCTTCTCCGACCTTTTAATCCTTGTAGCTTGTTTTGCAGCTTTCCTTCCAGTTTTGCCTCACTGGTACAGATTTTAATCCGTTCATTTATCTTAGATAGAAACTGCATCATAGATAATTTCCTAGCAGAGGCGTTCTCACATTGTGTGACCAGGAAGACCCATTAAAATTAAAGGGGCTTTTGAATGAAGATCATTAAGCGAAATCTGTTCTATCCGAAAAGCTGAAATCTAGTTTATTTATAAAGTATATATATATACAGAAAATAGCAATGCCAAAGTGGGGTACATGCAAAGATGTATGGAGGAAAGAGGACACCCAACATGATTTAAAAACACTCATGAAATGATCAGAGACGGTAGTATCACGTCATCTCACAGCTAGTCAGATGCAATTAAAAAACGTTTTTAAAGAAAGACTTCAAAGCAAGAAGCTATAAGATGTTTGGCTGATTTTTTTTTTAAGTCAGTTCTTTCTTTAGTTTGTGATCCATAACAGAAAAGCCACAACAACTAAAATCCTCCAGTCAGTTAGAGAGGTCTAAGACTATTTAAGCATTTTTAGGCTAAAAATAAAAGTTGGGGTCAAACACCGTAAACCTTCTATTATAAGCGACCAAACAGACCCAAGGCATTATTTTCAAAGCTTTGCAATCGGGAGAGAGCCTCGTAGAGTTCAACAGGAAACTGCTAGAGTCCTGCTGAAGTCCTCTGTGGTTCCTTTACTTGAGTTGTTTGTAAACAAGTTTCATGACATGGTTACATAAAATTCTGCTCCCCAAAGGTTTACCGACATATTTTGTGAGACAAGAACAGGTTTGGTTACTGGAAACTATGCATTAGCACTAGGGGTGCTTATTGCGTAGGGGTGCTTCCCTGTGGGTGCAGCAGATGACCAAGATTTCCAACCGAGCACACAGCGGAAAATAAACTAGATGGCTTCATGTGTCCTACTTTACAACTCGTTACATTAAAACTGATACAACAGAATGATGTTAAAATAAAAAGGATAAATGGAAATAACAATAAAATGATGAAATCTCTAACAATAAAGATTTTAAAATGAATGCTGTGATACACAGAGAGCCAATATGCTTCCTTTCTCCATACTGGCACAAAGAGCCATTAACGGCCTTTTGAAGAAAACCTGATCAAGATGGTTGGTTGACACCAGCATGTAGGAGGCATTGCAAAAAGGTTAAGAGTATGTTTGCCTTCAAAA
This sequence comes from Jordanella pulchra, assembly GCA_034780135.1. Taxonomy (NCBI): domain Eukaryota; kingdom Metazoa; phylum Chordata; class Actinopteri; order Cyprinodontiformes; family Cyprinodontidae; genus Jordanella; species Jordanella pulchra. The sequence goes on along the minus strand of JAUZNJ010029557.1, from coordinate 2,308 downwards.
CAGCCTTTTGGACTTGCTTTAACTAGAAGAACCTTTTGTTATTACATTTTTTGCACAATAGACCTGATTTAAAATCAGAGTTCATAGTTATTCAGAGATTAGTCACATTCTGACTGATGTACAACTAGAGTGAATCAAATTTAATAGGCGAGTTACATAAAGTGCTATTAGGCCTGAATAAAATGACCCCTGTTTTCATTGAAGGTTAATTCAGCATCAACTCATCTTTGTTGTTTTCAAGGCAATATTAATGATGCTAGATGGTGCATAGATTTTCAGGTTTTACATGTTAGGTAGACCTCACAGTCATCTGCATAGAGATGATGGAAGAGGTTATTTAAATATCAACCCCTAACAGAAGCAAATATAAAAAACTCAGAAGAGGACAAAGAACTAAGCCCCGAGGAACCCCACGGGAAAGGAGGGCAGAGGAGACATAAAATGTTCAATACTGACTCTAATCCTTCTACCAAATAATAACAAAGCTAATCTCATGCTTTAACTATAATCCCAGCCTGGTATTCTGAACCTTTGGTAATATCAGTGTCGACCACAATGTTAAACACGGCCAAAAGATTTAAAAGCATAAAAAAACACAATGTCCAGACTTGTTTGCTAAAGTTATGTCATTACATCCATATCAGTGCTCTTCCTGTACTATTTAAATATTTTTAACCAGAGTATAATATGTCCCCAGTGCCATTATGGCCAACAGAAGCATTTAATTGGGTAAAAACTATTTTCTTAGTTTTATTTTTTTAGATTAATATGATTTTTTAACATCAGTGATAAAACTGAGGACATGAATGTATCCAGGCCTCACCTTGTTTTATCAAAACACTGAAAAGATGTGTAAAGACATCAGGGACCACACTACAAATGGGCTGCTGTTTATAATAACAACTTAGGCCCAAGTTGAAGGAAATACCTCCTTAAATAACATGAACGGATAACTTAATGAGAAGTATTCATTTTTCTAACCTCCTCTTTTAGAACTGTATACAAAATCAGATTACAACTGGGGCTTTGATCCCCGTAAAACAGAAAATCATTAACAATTATATCTTCTGTTAAAAATGTACACCTTTTATTCTGATGATGTTTACTTGGTTCCTTTTGAACCTGAAAATAGTTTTTGCACCATGCATGATCAACAGATATAAACATTCTCGTACACCGTCGCCATCTGCTGGCACTTCTCATGCATCCATCCACTTGGCGGCTTTTGTACCTTCAGCTCCTGTTTCAGTGTGTTGTCTTACCTGGGTCATGTTCATATCCTATCCTAAACACTACTCACATCTAATTCTTCTTGGTGCGGCCGACCTGCTGGACTTAAGTTTACCAAAGGAAATCTTAACAAAAGTCATAATGGATGGATGTTAAAATTGGGACCATTCTGAATTTTTATTTTTAAATGGCTCCTTACTTTTCATATCTTCTTTTGTTCCTGTGAAAATATTCCTCAGTGCTTTCAGTTTGTATTGTTTTTGTCCGAGCTATCAGACTATCACACAATGTGTAAAAGGTTAACCTTGTAACTGTTCCGCAGACCTTAGTCTAATCTCGCTGACTGTTTATGGCAGTGTGTGTTGTGTTGAATGCTAAATTGGCCGCAGGCTTCTGTGCAACTGTGATGAGCTGCTGCTAAATGGATGTATTATTGTGTGTGTTTGCATTAATTGTTTTTTCTTGTTGGTTTTACTGCTTTGCTGTTTCTTTTTTTTTCTTTATGCATCCATGAAAGTTTTTGCATAGTTGTTTGTAAAAAAATGGGCAGATGGATCTGCTGGTAATTATTAGCATGTTGGGTAGTGAGAAGAGAAAGCAATGAGTAAAACTTTACACTCCTCACATAACAGGCTTCCACTGAGGGATGACCTGCCTGCTATCTGATGGTGGCTGTATTGATTTGGTGTGTTTGGGTTTGAAATAGTAGAACGACAAGACAGAGGAATATGTTTTAGAAGAAGCTACAACAGTTACTCATACTTGGCAGGGTGACATGAGGCTGAGGGACTGGATCAGTCAATTAGGCTTTATTTGTATAACACTTTTTTTTCAACTCACTGCAAAAATAAGTTGTTTTAAACTTTTTTTCTTTTGGCAAACCTAACTGTTTACTATGTCCAAGCATAGTCCTTATGCTGGGCTCACACTGATGGTGTTGAGGTCCTGATCCACTGGGGTTACGCCAGCCCTACCCTTCTACTAGGCCTGTCGCGATAAATGATAAATCAATTAATCGCACGATAAATAAAAACTATCGACGTCATTTAATTTATCGGCTATATCGTCTCTGCCTGTA
>JAUZNJ010029556.1:0-15345 GCA_034780135.1 Jordanella pulchra | reverse complement strand
TCACATAATGGCAAAGTAGATAAGAAGGTGCAAACAAGGAGGAAAAGGTGCATTAAGAATAGACAAGCACAAAAAAAAATCACTCAAAATTAAGGATAATAAATAAGGGATAAAAAATACAAGGGAGTTAGCACAGTTGTTTAAATGTTCTTTTTCTAATTTTTACCGCCACTTTTTAAATAATTGGGAAGTGGATGACGTTAATTATTTTTTTTTGTTAAATTTGTGAAAATAATTATAACAAATTGTCAATATTTCAGACTGAATGTTTGTGTAGTTATAGACTGTTATGGATTCTCACGGTTCATAATCCAAGATGGGATGTTTCTCGGATACGGTGCACAAAAAGGGAAACATCTTTAAGTATTAACTAAATATATTCCAGTCATGTCTAATAAAATCATTGATAGAGGCACAAATTGCAGAGGAAGATCTCACCTTCTAAGCTAGCCTGACCACTGCTCTAATGAACAGCAGTGGCCCTGATCTCATGCCTTCACTCCTACTTAAACTAAATTTCCCACCTTGTCAGGGTGTAACTTGCACACATCCTGCTTATCTATGATCAAAAGATGACCAACTCAGCATTTCAACTATGTTTAGCTCACCTCAAAGAGCAGCATCCACCCCCCAAACTATCCAAATAAGATAAAAGAAAAAAATGTAGACAATCACAAGTCATTATAGGTTATCACTGAAGCAGACCTCTAATTTTTCACAGTACACAAGTAGAGCAATACAATGAACAGTAACAGGAAAAAAATAACCTTCAACAAGGCAAAGCATACATATAGCCAACTTAACCAATAATTGACTGTTTTTGACTCTAAACAACATTCATCTGTCAAATAAGATGACAAATGACAAACATTAATCTTAATAGTGTTTACTTGGCCTTACTTTGACCTTACTTGACCTTCCTTTAGCTTTACTTGGCCTTACTTTGTTCTTGAGGTTGCAAAATTAAGAAAAACATTGGCTAAACAAGAAAAAAATCTGAATGCCTCCACAGCTTTAACTCCAACTTCAGTGAACTCCAGCATGCATTTTGTATTTATATATCTGCTTGTGCTTTATCCCTCCTGGCAGCCAATATTATATTGTATAATAATATAAACACAATTGTATGCAAAACACAAATGCAACAAACAGCTGAAGATCTCCACTATAAAACCACAAATATATAAAGGTGAGGACATATGCATTTCTCACAGAGTACAGGTCACAAAATAGTTTATCTTTGCTAAACTGTGAGATGGGCTGTGCCTTTATGTCCTGTCGCACAAAGGATTGTGGGCAACTGTTTAGCTCTTAGCAGCGGCTAACAGAACTTTAAAGTCCATTTTCTCCCTTAAGTACTGTGAAAGCCAACATTCAAATGGTTGTATCTTCTCCAATTCTATTTCAATATCCACAAGTTTTAAACCACTGGAAAGCATGACCCCATCCTTTGAGGATGTGTAAATACTGAAAAATTACCCAAGTTGGAAGTTTTAATGGTATGACCACAACCTGTCACAGTGAAATACCTGTAGGTGTCTCGCTACATTTACAGATTTAACCAGTCATGCACTGATGTTAAAAATAAAAAAAAAACATTTAAAGCATTTTCATTAAATGCTTCTGGGTGCTATCCAGGTAAGTAGAGCTCAAAAGAGTGGGAAATTTATGAATGTACTAGATAATTTATTTTTTCCTTTATCCAAAAAAATCTATTTTTTCCACCTTTCAGTGTCCTATGTTTGATGATCCTTTTAAAATTTCCAAACAAGCATTTTTTTTGTGAAATGAGATGTAAATACATTTTTGGTCCTGTTCTTTTCCTCAGATACCATATTTAGGTTGTATGACAGCACTCAGTACGAGTAAAGACCTTAACTTAGTTCAAGGACTTTTCTATTGTCTTTAAGGATGGCAAGTAAGACCCTCCAGCTCAGCATAGATAAACAGTTTTCTGCGTCTATCATTTGACCTTTTTTCCCATAACCCTTAGGATATTTTAAGAAATCAAGAGTAACTTTTTAATGTGTTCAACCTTGGAAACTATGGACTATCGAGAAAAGCCATGTTTGTTCAGTCTATGAATCCTGCAATATCTTTCCCATCAGGGATTTTGTCAAACAAAAGGCAATAGAAAATGACATGAAAGTCAGATTTATACTTATATTCTGTGCAAGCTCCATTCATAAACATTTATTCTTTCTTCTGTTTGACTATAACTCTGCTTGTCAATAATGTTAAGGCAAATCTTTCCTTGTGCATGCATGACCTATAGATTGTTTAGAAATGATTGCGGACATCATAAAAATACATTATTTTAGCCTTTGCTGATATAAGACCATCTTCACCCTCCACCAACAAAACATACTCTCTTGTATTTCCATATCTTCTGTATTATATAAACTGCATACAGCTCCTGCTCTTTTCTCAATCAGTCCCAGTTGTTCTCTCCCTGACGAGGGATGATGGCACCTGTTATACAAGCCTTCACTGCTGAGACATTGATGCTGCTGTTGGTGATGATGAGGAGTATCTCAGAGGGCTGTGAACTCACAGCAGTCTGCCATGCATTAGTGCCTCTTGACAGGGTCTCCCCCCTCAGCACTCTCTGCATGTACAAGTGCTTGCCTTTTCATTTTTCTCTGTCCCCATCCTTGCCTGACTAACCTTGGTGAAAATCGTATTGGGCCTTGATGATAAATTGCAGCAATTAAGTGCAGTAATCAGCTCAGCTGGAGAAAGAATTGGTGACTTGGTAAGGTGGCACACAAAAAAATTGTCCCGTAACTGGAAGGAAACTAAAACCCCTAGATGGAATATCAAAAAAGCGGTATCTTTTCCATACAGATACAATTCATGGTAAAACATATCCTTCCTTCTTCAATCTATCCATTGTCTTTGACATAGCAGAAATCAAATCACATTGGTAACAGGTCCAGGAGGGGAAACCCTTCCTCCTTATCTATGACACCCTCCAAGGGGAAAGTTTTCCAGGGGGATCCTCAGGCATTTCCACTCTTCAACAAATCCTGTGGTCTACCTCAGGATCCCCTTCCAGTTGGAGATGCTCTAAAGACCTTTCAAAGGGACACTGGCAAGCACGGATGGCAACTAAATGCCAAAAACCACCTCAACTTATAATTTTATAACAGAGAAGCAGCAGCTGTTCTTCAAGCTTCACAATAAATAATGGAAAACCTCACCATATCTCTAAGGTAGAGTCGAAGTTATTTTTACATACCCAGAAGCGAAGCGAAACTGCAAAATACTACTCTATGAAATAAAATTCTTTAACAAAAAAATCGGTTTGAATATTTATTATTTTATAGAAGTCAAAGAAATATCAGCAATTAATTAGTTTATAAATGAGTTTTTAAAAACCTTTGCGGTGTATTAAGCTTTATACAACCTCTCCACAAGGATGGCTAATGCTTGTGGGGAGTGCTGTATTTTAAAAAAAGATTGCCACAAAGTAACCGGGTTTCAATGTTTAACCTTACTCTGTAGTAAAAAAGTTTTGCTTCTTGCTGGTATCTAGCGCTGGTAACATACTGAGTGCTCATAAACTGTCGGATGACAAGTTGAGAATTTACTTTTCTTCTACAAAAAAAGAAGCCGACTATAATGGACATTTGAAGCTCTTTTAACATAATTTCTCACAACAAGAGCCCTTCCTTTAATTACTTGGCACTGTGCTTGGTATTATGGATAAGTATTTTAGAGCACCAGAAGGTGCTTGTCTTACAGCTCAGTGAAGCTCCTCAGTGCTGTGACCAGCATTGACAGCATCTTCAGTCTGTTTCTTCCAATGATTTCCAGTCAAGCTTTGTTACCTGAAACACACAAATATTCTCGAATGAATAAAAAGCAAATAACAAAACATCCACTGACTATAACTGCATGATCGTGAACAGAATCATATGGTTGCCTGTGTTTTAAGCCAGCTGTTCCCCGTTTTATTTTTTACTCAACGTCTAGCAGGTGTTTGGAGTTATGGATGTAAGAAATAATAAATCAATTTAAAGCACAGCAGTATGCCTCCACATTTAGCCAGGTGTTTTGCAGCATGCTGTATACTCAGGAGGAATTACAGTATCATGGTTTTGACATCTTATGCAGCAACGTGGGATCATAGCTGTCATAGCATAGCCTCATAGGCAAAAGAGTCAAGCTGCAGGACCTCATCAGGCAGAATATGTAATAATAATTAGTTTGATGTAAAACTGAAGTCAATCATCTAACACAAGAGAAAGGAATGTGCTGCACTCTTTTTGTGAAAACTCTAAAACACAAACTGATTGATTGATTGATACCTGTTTTTTTGAATGAAGTAATCTCAGTTTTGTATGCAAGAACCACTAAAAAAACAACACGAAGTTTGAGTGTACTACGTAACAAAAGGCACAGATGAAAAATCATTATAATTATGAGCTACAAAAAAAAACCCACCACAGTGAACATAAAATGTATTTTTTTGAAATTTAGTTAGTTGATTTGAATTTTGCTGTTTCTATCAAGATTTTTTAATGTTAAACTTGAAAATATGCATAAAAAACATTCATGAGAGTACGTCTAATGGGACTTTCTGCTGTGTGACACAAATTTAGAAAACAGCTGAGGCACTGCATTATGAAACCCAAAACATATAAAGGTTTGTATATTAATATGTGAAGCGTTTATGTATTTCTGTTAACCTCCGTGAGGTGGGCTGTTCCCCGTTTTCTGTCACAGAAAGGATTGTGAGGATCCCTATAGGTCCTGGGTGCCAGATGGGAGCATCTAGGGGTCCTTATGCTAAATGAAGTATCAATGGGAAGCATCCTGCTTCCTCTCTTTACCCCTTTCCTTACAGCAACGGCGAACACTGACACAGTTCTGCTTTGACCTAAATGTCCAATTTGCATCGTTCAGATTGAGCCCTTGTCTATATGCTGAGGAGGTAATTTAGTCATTGATTTTGGTTGATTTTGATTCTGGACCACGAACTTATGTAAAGTTGCGGAATATCATCCCTAAATATGAGCTCCTGACCATATGAAGTCTTGTCCTGGTAGAAAAAGAAGGTACTTTATCTGCAGTTAAAGGCAGATAAAGTAAATGGCAGATATTTAACCTTTATTCAACCATGTAAAAAAAAAAAAACTTATGAGAACAATATTTCCGTTTTACCTACAGCAAAAAAAGAAAACTGCGAAAAAATATCTGGTAAGGATGTATATATCAATTTATTTATTGAGATGTGTTCAATACTTATTACCTAATCACACCAATTTTCCCACTATAACACATTTCCATCTTCATTTGCCATGTTTTGTGTGTGTTTTGTCTGTGCATTACTTGAGTCATTATCCACATCTGGAGTAAACTCTATGTTAAAAGCCCTATAAAAAAATACTAAAAAAGAGAAAGCACAAAGTGTTTTTGATATTTTACCTGCTGTATTTCATCAAATTTGTCAAAATTCATATAGTTTTTGTTTGACATTACAGAATTTATCCCCCAAAAGATCTGATCAAAATGTGTGTTTGAAATGTACAATAAAAAGGGCTCTACTGCAAACATTTTGGCTTAAGATCAGGACACTAATCCAGAACAGCAAAAGACCTAGAACACATATAGCTACGGTGTAACAAAGAAATGACAATTATACTAGCTAAAACATGAAGATATACCAATCTGTCAAATTCCATTCCCCTTTTATGCAGTTATAGAAATCTGTTATTATACCCTTTTGATTTGGAAAGACTTGTGACACTGTTATGTATTTTTACACATCACAGGTGGGACTTGTGTCTCATGTGTTTTACTGCAGTGACACAGCAAGACATGTAATCCACTGGACCAAGACATAAAACTATCCATAACATAGGATTTCACTTTAAGATCCCCCAGGAATCACACGGCACAGGGGTTCACCAGGGACAGATAAACCACAGTGATTGTTAAAATATAATTTTTTTTTACATCTTGTGAACATTACTCAGTAATTCTACAAGGTCACATATAGAGGAATTTCATATTAATGTCAAGGCCTTCATGTTTATCTAAAAGGAGGATAGGAGAGGACTTGATGTAAGTGGGACAAGTGGAGCAGAGTGTGACTTTGCATCAATAGCTCTGCTTATCCAGAATGCAAAGGAAAATCAGGATGGCAGCTTGGCATCACTAAATCACCCACACAGCCTTTCTGGCAGTGTTTGGACTTCGATGTGAGGTCAAGTCTTTCTATAACACCTGCCAGAATGATTGAGCTCCTCTTCCTGAATCAATGGGTGTCCCTTGTCTTCTCTTAGTTATGCTGCATTGGATAAAACCAAGCGAGCAAGAGGACAATAAGAAATAAAAATAGAAAGGACAACTTTGACAAAAGTAATGAAGACCTAAAATAGATGTAAGTACACGTCTTTTTTTTTATACACACATTTTTCTTCTGACTGCAATAATATATGTATATATTTTGTAGCTGTCTGGCTGGATTCCTGACATTATAGCAACGATTCTGTGAAGGCAGCATTACATTAGGATGAAGGCAATGAAGCATTGCAGCCATCACCAAATATGAACTGTCACAAAATAATTTAATTTTCCACACCTGGTTTGCTTTGTCAAAAAAAATGTTTGAAATGTAATTCTGTCAGAAGTGTGAGTAATTTGTGATTAACTTACAAGGAACACTACACCACTTACTATGGGACATATCTAAAAGATTTTTCAGGTCAATGTACAGAATAAATCAATGCTCCGGGTAGGCTGCCCTTATCAAGAACATAACTATGTAACTTGAGAGGGTCGGATCATTGCTAAATGGGTCATGTGACCTAGAGTGCCACTTTAAGGCCGTCTGAGCTCCCATAAAAAATGAGAGCCAAGTTAAAAGTTGTTTTAAGGCAAAAAAAAAGAAAGAGAAAAGAAAAAGATACATTTGCCAGATCAGATATGTGATTAGTTCTCTGATGTAGGATTTATGCTAGAGGGTTAAATATGCCTCTTTTTTTACATGTAACTATGACTTGATAACTAGAGTATGTACAGTGGAACACAGTTCAATTTTTTGATAGTAGTTACGCAAAAGTTACACAATTTTGCTTTAAATGACACAACCGTGGCTATAACAAGGCTGACTTCCTAACAGTCTAACCTGTGCCTATAGTCCACCACCTGCTGATGCAGGTTTTGAAACCCCACATCCCATTAACTGTCGAATGATATTGCACACTAATTGACAACTTCTTATGCTACACTAATCTGGAACAAACTACCAGAAAACCGTAAAAGCGCTGACATCCCAATTTGGATCAAACTGAGATTAAAACGTATTTGTTTAGAGTGGCCTTTGAATATTCTATCTAAACATTATTAGTTTAGTTTTCAGTCCAGCTTTCTTATTTTGTTAAATAAATCAGTTAATGTATTTTCTATGATCAACTTTTTTTAATTATTCATTTTTATGTCTTTGTGTTAATTAGTTATCTGATTACAATTAAACCACTACAATGTATTGCTACTCAAATATGCTAGTCATATAATGTATTTAGTTTTTCATTTTGCGTGTTAGAACTAGATTAAAGTCATTCATAGTGTACACATTTATTGAAGACATTTATCTATAAAATTATCTCACTACAGAGAATGGATTGTTTCAAGTATATTGAGTTATTAAATTGTTTTAGCAAAATTCGAATGCGACTTAGATCCTAAAATCATCTTTTTCTGAAGGCTGGTGGGGAGTAATTCAGTACCTATAGGATAAAGTTCTGAGGAGCCGAAACTGACAAGCAAATGCTTTACCAGGACTTTTAACACGCACAACAAAGGAGCCTTACAGTTTGTCAGTCATGAACAAAAGAACAGGATGCACTGTCACAAGTTCTTGTTTTTATGTTCAAGTAACAAAAAGGTGAGTCGCCTCTTGCCTTCTGAAATGGCAGATTGTGTGGCATGCTAGATTTTGGAGCCTTCAGTTCTGTCAATCAGTAACATTGTGCTAAAGAGTTGCAGAGAGACTCAGAGCAGTTTCAGATACATTTGTTGGAAAAAAAGCAAGACAAGGCGACAGACGAGAGGACAACAACGTTTTCATCGTAATGAAATAGGAGGCTGTGTGTTAGGAGTGGGCAGAGTGAAAACATTCTGCCCACGTTTGTTGCTACTCCTAGATTGTATATGGATGTCATAGAAGTATATACCAGATGTATAAGTCTCCATATTTACAGATTGGCATTCTTAAATGAATGGACAACTATTCAAGAGCCAATGGTAGTGGTTGCTGTCAATTCATGGCCGATAATTTCCTACCTTGATAAATACTAGTAATGGAATATGTGGAAATGCATTCAGGTTTTGCAGGAGGAAGAGGCAGTCTGTTAGAGGAGCAGAAATATTGTGACCTAGTAAATATTTTGCAGTGCTGTAAAATCTTCTATGCAGCAAGATATTACAACATTAGATAAAGGCTCGTGTTTAATTCATCCACTGCTCAGCCCAACAGACACACAAATTACTGGTGAAATATTAGAGTGACTGCATACAGTGATGTAATGCACTTCCAGTGCGACTTTTCAGCCGAGAAAAAGAGCAACATAAACCAAATAACGTCTGTTAGTTAGCTTTGTAAATGAAGGGATCTTTATATTGGCAGGCTGGATTTCCTCTAAACCTTCACCTTGTCTTTGCCAGTTTTCTTTAATGCGCTCCTCAATAGCATTCCCTCTCTCCCTCATCTCGCCTCTGCTGTAAACAAAGTGCATATTTGATAACCTACCGCATGTTTGATTTCATGAGCACAACCACTCTGTCAGGCACAGTGAACGTACTGTTTCAAATAAAGAGATTTCTAAGTCGGGGTATTGATTTTGTGTTCACATTGAAGGATTTCTGTATGAGGTTATTGTTTAATTCACTTTCCCCTGCAAAGAAAAATATGGACTCTAGAAAAAAGCAATGGACTTTTCTCTACTTCATACTGTTTCTCTTGCTGTTTGATCATCAACCTCAGCAGGAGATATTTTGTCAATAGTTCTACATTATTGTATGTAATTGCTTCTTTGTATTGCCTGGTATACAAAAGAAGCCTAAAAGTTCATCTCACTAAATTAAAAATACCCAATAGTCGACTTATGTCAGTAATGAAAATGAGAAGTAAAATGTATTCATTAAGTCAATATGTGCAGTGATGCATTGTATGCACTGATGCATCTATTTATTACCAGAAGTTAATATTAACGATTAAGGCTCACAGGCAATTAAAAAACATCCAACTTTGAACAAAACTGCAATACTTTAAAATACCAACAAAAAAATCTTATATTACAGAAATGTAGCCCTTGTGTGCGATATGCACTTGCACATTACAGTAGATGAATTACAGTGATTCTTGGATAGTGATCTTTTTGCATTAACTTCTGTAAACCTGTGGCTATGCTGACTTGTTTTTAAACTTGTATTGCCCACCAAACTTTTACTTTTAATTTTTAAATAAGTTTCCAGATTCTTATCTGATTTAGCATAATGACAAGGTCATTAGCCAGCTTTAGGATGTTGGTTTAAAAATGGTGTTATTTACACAAGGTATCTTACTCATGGTGTAGCTCTGCAATACATGGATTTAATAGAGACTGATCCATGTTGATGGCTCGCATAATGTTATATTGTAAAATGTCCCAAAATTGGGCTGCCTGATGAAATAAACATTATGCTAATAATAATAAAACATTTGGACCACAGCCTTGTCCAACTGATAACACTAAACTAGTAATGCCTCAGTAAACAATTTAAAATCAACAATCAAATGCAGTTCTAAACAAATGGGTTTTTAACTTTGACTTAAAAAACTCAGACTTTCAGCACTTTTACCATCTTCTGGGACTTTGTCCCAGATAAGTGGAGTATAAGGGGCACATAAACCAGGGTATCATCAGCACAAGAATGAAAAGTCTTCTAAAATAGAGCTAATTTGCAAGATATCCAAGAAAGATAGCAGAGGTCCAACAAGCAAGCCCTGCTGGATCCAATAGAATGATTGAGCAGGGAATGACATGTAAACATACAGTCAAACACAAAATGCTCTCTCAGACAGAGACAATTTAAAACTCTTAAGAGAAGTCATAATATTATGGTCAACTGTACAATTTTATGTTTCCTTCCTTTCTTACACTTGTACTCATACTCGTCTTCTTCCGCTTCATCTGGTCTGGATCACAGGGACAACAGTCTCAGCAAAGAGTCCCAGATTTTCCTCTCCCCAGACACCTCCTCCAGCTCTGCTGGGGGAAGCCCAAGGTGCTCCCAGGCCAGCCAAGTGTCCTGGGTTGTCCCCTGGGCCTGCTCCCTGTAGGACGTGCCTGGAACACCTCCTGAGGGGCACATCCAAAAATGATATCTGAGCCACCTCAATTGACTCCTCTTGATGTGAAGGAGAAGCGGCTCTACTCTGAGCCTCTCCCGAATGACTGAGCTCCTCAACCTATCTCTAAGGGAGAGCCCAGCCACCCTGCGGAGAAAGCTCATTTCAGGTGCTTTCTCAAAACCCCCCATGAAGACTAATAAAACGAGGCAAGGGATGTCGCCCAGTACAGCGGAGCCAGGACCCCACCCTGGAAGCCAGGCCTGGGGTAGGGGTTCATCGGCGAGCACCTGGTGGTCAGGTTCTTCCTCGTGGGACCTGGCCAGGCCCAGCCTGAAGGAGCAACGTGACGCTATCCCTCAGTGGGCTCACCACCTGCGGGGGGAACTATGAGAGGCCGGTGCAAAGAGGATTGGGTGGCAGTCAAAGGTGGAGACCTCGGCGACCCGATCCATGGATGCTTAAGCTGGCTCTTTCTTACACAATAGACACAAATTAAGGATGCTGATCTTACATTTATTACAGTATATTATAATTGTCCAACCAGATCTGAGTATTGCACTGTTTTCAACAATGTTGGTGATCGTTGACCACTGATTTAATCCGAGAGGAGGACTAGTATTTAATTTGTTTACTGTTTTCTGTTGGATTTTGGTTGTAATATCTCTTAGCTGATTCAAGCTGCAGTAATGACAAAGTGTCATCTTTATAACTAATGAGGCATTGCAGATGTACATCTAAAAGTTAAAATATAACCAGAATGTAGACAATTTATAATCAGTGGGATTTATTTTATTTCATATGGCATTGGAAACCACACGACAAACAGTACAGAAGAGATTAAGATTAAGACTACAGGGTCATACAATGTGGAGGGATGTGTGTTCAGGGGAGTATAATGAAAGCAAGCCTTAAGCCAATGATCACATTGCAAAACAGGTTTGATTTTCTGAAAAAACATTAACATGTAAACTGTTTTAGTTTGATTTCATCAACCACGACTTTTTTATGATAATTGGTAAGTGACAGTAATGACAAATTATTTTTGAGCTCTATCACACAAGTCCTGTGCTGGCTTCTTTGTCTGCATTTTTCAGTGCTCTTCTGTTTCTTTGTCTATAAACTCCCACTTGTGTTTTACTCCTAGCCCACTCTCTCAGTAGGAAGGTTGTACAGACGCTGCTCAGCAAATGCTCCTGCTGGCATGGTGTTAGTTTAGGTGTCATTTTTTACTTGCGTGTGCAAGTTGACTAACAAATGGCCATTATTAAATATCTAGCTATATCCCAGCACATCACTGCTTCACAGTAGGATGTCTGAAGGACTGATGTTCCACCAGGTTTGTCACCAGTCAGTTTTTACTTTCAAAGCACTTAAGATTTTACTTTGCCGCAATGAGGACATTAGATGCATGGACGAATTACATTTTACAGATCAATCTACAGGCATTGATTTAGTGTAATTGTCAAAAGGATTAAGTTCAAAAGTCTTGATCTAAGAATCACATATTATGGCTATATCTGTATCCTATCTCATTTAGACGATAGAAGATTTAAGATTGTTTTGTTTCAGTAAAAATAAATATCCTTACCCAAACCTAAACTGGGAGGGATCTTTTAAAAGGAAAAGAAGCAAGATGGATTTTATGTTTGTTCTCACAATGTGTTGAACTGCAAAACATGGTTGCAAACTGGCTGTGTATAAAATTATCCACATTACATACTTTAATGTTTCACTCAAAATCCGTCGTTTTGGTGTTTTCTGACACAAATCTATCACTCAAACTGTACTTCAGGAAATGTGGTGATTTCTCCACTTCCCTTAAACTTACTGCATTGTCAATAAAATTATCCCACCATAAATATTAGATTAATGTAAAGAGCATTAATGTTCAAATGTTAAGCACCACAATCATTCAAAACCTTGGCTGCTTGACATTTGGCGACACATGAAGTTCATGTTCAAACAGGTATCCAGATCCAGGATCCTCAGCAATAATTACCCTCAAGGCTTAGTTCTTTCCTCTCTGCTCTTCTCCCTTCAGATGACACCATCCTCAGTAGGCTCATTTTTGAGGGAAATGAGTGTCCCAGAAGTGTGATGAGTCTTTCATCTGGTGACCTGGTGCAGCCACAACACCTGGAGGTTAACTCTCTAAAAGAAGAGATGATTGTAGACCTTAGTAAGAATGCAGCCCCACCCCCCCTCCATCATCCTGTCACACTCTCCAGTTGTCAGCCTGGACACTTTCTGTGTCCTGGGCAACATTATCGCTCAGAGCCTGAAATGGGAGCTGAAACATCACCTCCTTTACCAAGAAAGCACGCGAGGGTCTACTTCCTGCAACATTTAGCCCTTCCACCCTCTTGTCCTCCATCATCATCTGGCATGCTGCTGCCACCACCAGGGATGAGGGTAGTGATCACTCCCCCAGTTGATCATTCGTGAGGTATGTGAGGGTTAGGAAACATTTAAATACTGTAAAAACTTGCTTATCAACATAATCCTTTTAAATTTGTGTGACAGGTCGGCACAGCAGTGCTAGCATAAAGCGATTTTGGATTAAATAAAGTACATCTACCATCTTAAGATAGTTTTTAAGAAATAAAATTAAATGTTTAAGATGAATTATGATGTATTTTGGCTTCAGCTCAACTCACCGTCTGTGGTAACAGTTTATCCTATCTCCATAACATGAATACCAAAACAAATGGGTTAGAATTTATGTAAGGAGCTGTAATTTGTTTTTCATACCATTTTTTGAGAAATCAGCATGTAAAGTTCTAGGTGCCATTTTAAAATTATACAGGTTTTATTGAGACCCAAGAACATCCAGCCACGTCTTTCCCACCTGCCTCTGGCTTCATAAAAAGTACCAGGGTCCTCCAGTGACACTTTCTCCATCGGGTGTAAAAACACTACCAAAAAAAAAAAAACAGTAGCTCAGCACCTGTGTATATGATATTTAAAATAATTTATATTGTTATTTAATAACCCAGCATGGTGCTCTTCTTTAATAGCTGGCATTTGTTAATTCCAAATTATATGTTCCAATAATTATTCATGACAGCCATATGTTTGCTTCTCTGTGTGCAGCACCTCACACTCAAAATAAATTCTTCATACGGTACATGTAAAACACAACGAGGCAATACAGCATTTTCTGAATTCTGCTATTGATGCGATTGTACTTTTTTCAAACTGCAAGCTTGTTTCTCATAAGAAATTGTTCATTTTGCTAACAGAGGGATTAATTCTTCAGTATTTCACAGACTTCTGAAAAACGACCAAATTTTGTAGTTACAAATGAATTATCAATCTCCGTTTTTGTTTTTTCTTTCTTTGTCAGTTGTTCAGTACAGGCAGATTTTGTATTCATCTGAGAGAGTAAAGATTTAAGTGTCATTCAATGCTGTGATATGAAACATTCTGTGCTGCCCTTTTCTGGGTTCATCCTGTACCTCAAATATTTACTCCAAACTAGTTTTAAGATGCTCACAGAAGCATCTGTGGACATTTGTCTGTATATTTGTAAAAATGTATGGTCTACTGCATGTGTCTGAGGCTAGATCAGTGGGTAAATGTGTCAGTGATGTTGTCTGTCTGGTGCAACCATGCAGAGGCTGAGGAAAATAGTACTATGGTGACTCAGACAGATAGTCTTCCCCATAGAGAAGGAGGTTGGAGTAGACTGGTGTTCAAAAAGCTGGATAGCAATGTAGAAGTACAGAATCCTAGGGATTTTTTCTCCTATTGGGTTTGAAAAGTAAGTTAGGAATAGGCTATCGAAATAGGGAGATATCTCTCACACATATAAAAATGGGAAGCAAAATTACATAAATAATTAGAAAAAATGGGACAATTTTATTTTAATCTTAAGGAAAATCCCTCATCTTTGTGTAAAACCACTTTGACAAATACACAGGGAGAAAAAATGTTTTGCTTTTTTAAACAAATACATTTGCCAAGAACCTCTGAGGCAAACAAATTGAACTGCAAGACAGACATAATGTGTGAAGAAGTAGAAAAGCTGATAGACACTTTGCCTTTGGGGAAGGCTTGTAAGTCTGAAGGCCCACCCTCAGAGATATCTAACAGTTTTAAGGTTACGTTTGCATCATTACTTACTAAAATGTACAAATATGCCTTCCATGTCAAAAAATGTCCTACTTTTAGGTGACTGCTGACAATAAAACAATGGGTGGAAAATAAGGATCTGAATAACCCTGGCTCTTATAGGCCTAAAGCATTCCTAATATAGATGATACAGTTTTGGCAAAATAGGTTGCAACTTGAAAAATGATACTGCACCAAAGATTGTGAATGATGACCAAACTGGATTTGTAGCTAATAGTAATTTAAATATCAGAAGATTACTAAATATATTGCAATACATTCAAATAAAAAAAAAAATGCTTTAATTGCATCACTTAATGCTGAGAAAGCCTTTAACCATATCGAATGGTCTTTTTTATTTTGAACTTCTTCTAGTGAGTTTTTTAGATTGGGTGAAATTTTTATATACTTCATCATAGGCTTTGGTTTGTATAAATGGAGTGACATCGGATCGAATTTAAATAAGGCTGTAAGTAGGGGTGTCCTTTGTCATCTTCACTTTTTATTTGAGCATGGAGCTACTGACTGAAATGTTACAAAGCCTACCTTTAGTTTTGGGGTTTAAAATCAAAAACTGAATACACAACATTTCACTCTATGCAGATGATGTCCTTTTATTTCTCTGTGATCCGTTGTGATCTGTCCCACCACTACTGAATATATTAAATACATTTCGAGAGTTGTCTGGTTATAAGGTGAACTATGAGAAATCCTTGGCCTTATAGATAGGAATTAGGAAATATTATAACGTGAGAGAAACTATGCCTTTTAATATTCTCATGGGTTTAAATATCTTGGTTTTCATTTCTCACTGGAGTAACATTTATCTTTTTAAATAAAAATGAATATAAGAACAAACTTAAATACACCAGATGGGTTGTTTAGAA
>JAUZNJ010029555.1:0-40739 GCA_034780135.1 Jordanella pulchra | reverse complement strand
TCTGTTACAGAGCTCAGTAATCCTGTTTTGGACCCGAACCAGAACCAGAACCCGAACTTGGACCTGTATAATCTGTGTTTATTCATTAATAAACTGTTGAACTTTTTCCCTGCTTCCGAGTGGTGTTCTGCATGTGGGTTAGAGCTCTGAAACCCACCATGACAATATTCCTCTTGAGATATGAGAAACAGAAAAGTACTTAATATTTTCATATCTAAAAACAAATGTTGTAGTTCTTTGCAATTAGAGTAAAATAGTAAAGCATTTTACAAATAAAAGGAGTTCAACTTCTTATTTTTACCATTATCTTTATTATTGTTAGTATTAGCTCCTAACCCCTTCCAACATTCAGTCAGTAAATGGATTGAACCTTATTAAATAACTCCTGTACTTGAAATTAGTTTTACCTCTCTTTTTGGTTATTTAGGTTTATTTTTGTTATTTGCGTTAGTGCTAATGTGTTGATTAGGTACTCAATAAAGTAAAAGATGCTAATTTGTTATTAAACATGATAGTTTAATCTATGGTACAAACTGTATAAATATTTAAGAAATATGTATTTTCAATAAATATAAAATAAAGAAATATTTTTTCTCTTTTCAGGTGCAGTTTAAACAGTAATGGAAAGGTTAACAATTCATGATCAGATTAAATCAATGTTTTTAGTAGGTTAATCCTGATCTAATTTTTAATAGCCCGTGAGACTGTTTACTTATATCAGTTATATAAGTTATATATCAGTTAAAGCAGTTGTCTATGCTTGTTTATGTGAGAAATACAACAAAGTAATTTAAAATAGACAGTCATGACACTTGGCATTTGTTTTTATGCAAAATCAACAAAATAGTTTAACCCGTAAGGTCTACATTTTGCCACATATAGTTATGAATGCTCATAGTGTTAATTCATGTGCAAATAGCAGGAAGTATTTAACGCATAACTTTTAATTCTTTGCTTTGTTTCCCAGTAACATAAAAGAATTTGTTAATGCTACTTTTATGTTCAAAGATTTTCATTAACAGTAGTATCAACTAGTATCATCAGTTCACTGAACAAAGTCACTTTGTTTTTCCAACATATTAAATTTAGCAGCAAAGTGTGTCAGTACAGAGTCTCGACCTGGCTGTGTCTACAAAAGTTACAACTTTAAAGTTTCCCTTAAAGTTGCAAGAAGCCAGGGCACAGTGTTATATAAACTTTTTGCATTATTCGGTGGTAAAAGGTCTAAATGGCAGTTTTCCATATGTGGAGGAAAGTAATTCAGCAATACTTTACAGAATTAATAAAGCTCTACACAGATTTTACTCTGTGATTCTTTTTTGTAGCAACACATTATACCTTTGGTTGTCTGTGAAATAAGATTTGCATCTTTATACTCTATCTATAATTGGAGCAATCTCCCGGTTTGAACTCATGGTGGGTTTTTTTGTGCACAAGCACTTTACTGAAAAAGGTTCTACAAGAGTTGCCTTTGCTTGTATTAAAACTAGCTAAGGCTGGAGCAGCAGCACATCCTACCTTTACACTCAGTTTGCTCTGTTTGAATTGCATTGCACTACCATGAACCTTTTGTATCTCAGTGTGCACCATTTAAAATACAGTTTACTGGGATGCAATTTAGAGCAGCACCCTCATGTTAAAAGAAACAACAGAGGTATTTTCTTCATTGCTCGTATAATTCTCTCTGGTCATTATGAGGTCACTGTACAACTTTTGCATTCATAATGTACGATTTTCTCTATACTAACATCAATTACATTCAGGTAATCTTGTAAAAAATCACCTATTGCTGTCACCTTCAGATTTGCACTTGCTAAACTCTGTGGTATATTACCATTCATTTCAGGACAGCCAAATGAAAAAGCTTGTAAAGGTTTTATTTAATCACATATCCATACCTAATTGTATTTACACTATCAGTGTGGAGTTATATTGGAATGGAGGTCATAAAGCTAGCTTGTTAACTTCCAGAGATGTAGCTCATGGCTCCCCTGTTCCTCCAGTTGATCACTCAGGAACTAATTAATTGACCTCTAGCACGCTCTGTTATAGTTACGGGTTGTCTGGGCATGCTCTCCGTGGGTCAGAGAGTATTTGTGTCAGGAGATGACTTGACATGATCCAGACATTAGATTCTGTTTGTCTAAATGTGTAGATACATTGTGTAGGTGAGAATGTGTTGTGTGAACACATATCTTTTTCTCTGTTATTTATTCAGATACCAATGGTCTTACATTTTATAAAACAACCAAAGTTGAAATCAACTGACTTTAAGCAAGTTATTAAAAACCAATAGATATTTTTATAATAATTAAGTAAATATCAAGCAGAATAATTAGTCAAAGGGAGCTGTGAGATAAAGGCATGTTTAGGGCCTCTTCAATGAGCTGTTATCTTTTCAGCCCAATCTCATAGCAAGGATGGATGGACGGATGGATGCACGGACCGATAGACGGGAAAAATTAAGAAGACAAAACACACAATAAATTATATTTATTAAATATTGCATACCCCAAGAAATTACCTAAGCCTTATTTTACAAAATCTAGATGGGAGATTAAGTCTGAACTTTGCAGATATCCAGGCCAAATTAAACTAACTCGGTTTCACGAAAGCTGTTACACACAACTTATAGCGATGATTTATTCTGTTCAGCTAGCCCTTCATGCCTAGGCTGAAAGACAGACTTGCTCAAACCAGGGAGTCGTATCTGCCAGTGGTGAATCTGAAATCAGTAACTTCTTCATCTTCTTGGGATCATTGCCAAGTGGTGGCCAACACTATGTTATTCATGCTAAATAAATCTATCTCTATTATCTAATCTTGCAGTATTTGCTTATTAAACCTCTACCTTCTATCCCGTTGACATGAAAACTGGCACAGAGCTTGTTTTCTTCCTTCTTAGACAGAACCATCTGTCAAGCTAGTTTGCTGTTACCTTTTGAATGTCTGCTTCTCTGTCCTTGAACTGGAGGCTCAATGAGAGAGAAGGCTCTCACACGAGCCTGGTTCTGCTTGAGGTTTCTTCTTGCTAAAAGGTAGTTTTGCCTTTCCACTGTCGCTGCATGCATGCTCAGTGTGAGTAATTGCTGTAGAGTTGTTAACAAAATGCAAGCAAATATCTTTTGCTGCCATACGTACATCCAGGAGTAGCATGTCCTGCAAGTCATTGAGTCAATGCAATTAGCTGTTCTTCCTTGGACAGAGAACCCCAATCGCACTGGGTGAGTTGATTGTCTCTGTAATATGCCAAAAGATGACATGTTTTTCAAATTATATAAGGAATATATATCGAATCTAACTGGATTGAGCTTAGCAGAATAGAATTGAACTCAACTGAACTGAATTTAAGTAAATTAATTGAATTAAATCAAATAAAATTGAATTGAATTGACTTGAGGCATCACAACCATCTACAGTAACAATAACAATGTCCACAGAAAATATAAAGGTAATATGTTTATACGCTACCATAATGCTAAAAGAATTGTAATAATTGACTATAACAATACACATTAGTGTATTTCAATGTATTCTCATAAACAAAGAACAAAGCATGCAGATAGGGTAATGGAAATCAAACTACTTTGATGCATAAGGGGTTTCTAAGATTTTGATGGGGAACCGAGTGATTTACATGAATAAAAAATAATTCAGTCAAACAACCTGGCCCACAGTCCAGCCACAGTCAATAGCAGTAATGTCTTTTAAAGTTTGCTGCCACCCGCCAATGATTCCAGGAAAAAGTCATTGGTTTCTGATCTGTGTCACTGCTAAATGACCAGGTACAGAACTGGTCGATTGATGTGTTCAAGCTTTCAAGAAACAAAGTTGGGACTAAATTTGGCCTGGATATCTGGAAAATCCTGACATAATCCCTTACCTTGGTTTCATTAAATAGGGCCCATTTAAATGAGTTATAATTTTTATCATAATCAGACCTGACTAGTTAATTCTGGTACATCAAAATGTGATCACTTTTTGAACAAAGCATCACCATGTAATGTTTAGAGAATCACTTTCCAGTATGTGCACTGCTACTGAGTAAGAAATAAAGTTGGTTACTTCCCCCATGAGTTAAGTTTTTACAATTAAGTCAGACACTGTGTGTCTGACTTACAATTAAGTCAGACACACAGACTTAATTGATAGAGCAAGAATTTTATTTTAAAAGAAGTTTCTACAACATATCAATACATGAATGAGGTTAAATCTGACTGCAGGATAGAAAGAGAGAAAGAGAAACAGCTAGACTGAATCAAGTAAAGTGCCGCTTTTTAACCCTTTCAGGCAACTGTATATAATTTTGAAATGAAAATATTAGCAGTATTTTAAAATCGCAAAAGTCGGGTAAGGATTTACAATATTCTTGGAAATGGACAAAAACCCTTTACAGGTTTTACATTATTTTACATTTACAATGAGATAAATTTCTCTTTTTGTATCACCAGGAAACTGTTTGAAATCTTCCATCTAAGTACAATCCTACATTTAGTTTTACAATTGTAGTTTAACCAAGAGGGATTTCTGTTCTACAAAAAAATGTATTAAAAAAACATGAATTATTATTTCACAAAATTCTAGAAAAAAAAATACTATTCCAAATTAATTCCTACTGCTTATGTTAACATAGTATCTTTTGAGTCTACCATCAGAATCAAATACATGATGTACATCTGTGCGGATATTGACTGATGTACTCTTGTTTTGACTCTGGTTTTATTATCTGGTATCTCGTAAACTGCAGAGGAGGTGACTCCAAGCTGCAGCGCAAGAATAGAAAACTTAACAGGCCTATGCATTAAACATATTGTAGAATACAGTGTAACATTCATCACTGTCAAGAGGAGAGTTTGTATAAATTTAAATGCACTGAAGCGTTCAGAGCATTTTTTCTCTCCTTTCCTTTTGTATGGATGGAAGTATATTTATATCACTATCAAGCTGCCTTACTTTTTGGAACACTGCAGGATTTAAAATGAAGATCTCAACTGTGCACAGTTCTTTTTCTGAATTCAATGTGGGTCAAATGAATATCATTTTGAATAGGCATTACCATTAGGTTTTCTTTATTTTGTCTAGATGTGACCTGAAAATAAATGAAAGAAAAATGAATTGTATTGCAATTTGTTTGAAAAGCTTATTCAAAGATGTAGCCTAGTTTAAAAACAATCATGGCCCCATGTGGAAAATGTATTAGGAACAAAGACATGGCTGTGTAAGTGTCTGACAGTATTAACATTAAAACAAATTGCCTAACCTTTCCAACATCCACTGACAAAAACAGGAAAAATGAAAGATAATGGGTTATTATTCACTAAGGGATCCTATACATAATAATGATATCATCAATAATGTTACACTGGCACCCACATACCAGGCCCCCCTGGCTTTATAAAAGGAAACATTGAATGGATTTGCTTATTTTAACTATAACTGCTCATCAGGTTTATAGCGGGGTTATTAAAGAACAAACAGGTTGATATAATATACAATATGGGTGTTAGTGCATTTTAATTTATACAAACTCTTCTCAGTGCCTCACAAAAATATTACTGCTCTTTAAATGTTTTTGCTTTTAGTCACATAACAAAACATTATATGGGCTATTATTTTTATTTTTTTGAGAAGGACTAAGATAGAGCGGTATATAATAATAAAGAAGATAAATTATTCATGCTTTTCAGGCACATAAAAGTATGAATGGTGTAGAATCCGTTTTTATTCAGCAACTCCTTTACCGTTAAAGAAAATCAACTGCAACTGTGCAGCTAATTGTTTTCAGCAGTCACCTAATCTGTAAATACACGTATTTATCAAAGAGTTAGAAGACTGTTGAGTTCTTAAAAAAAAAATGAGGTCACTTTTGTATTTTGGGGACATAAAATATGTGGAGGGAGCAATGGTCAGATAAACCAAAATTATATTTCTTTAACTATATTCAAAATTTCATTTAGGATAAAAAACATGATATTTCAAACAGAACCTTAAATATAATGGTGGTAGTAGCATGCTTTGGGTAGACTTCCCTTGAGCATGGAGTTGATGTAACAATGGGAAAAGTAAAATGGATTCCAGACATGTAATACTTTGTGTTGGTCCTTAAAAAAATAACACTAAAACTCTTTTAGTTAATAATCCTTAAGTTATAAGATGTCAAAAGTTCAAGGATAAATATATTTGTAAAAGGCTGTAAAGAGAGAAAAACAAAACGGAATAATGTAATGTGACATTTTTTTCCAGCTGTTTCCTATTTCAGCTTTCAGCCATGAATCAAATTTACCAAATAACACAGCCAGAAATGCTCAAGTGAGACACAACGAGATACCTTACAGTACAGAAAGGTAAGTAGGCAATAGACTTACAAAGTATTGCACCGATCACCTGACAAATGCAATAAACAGCATTATCCTTCAGAGGTAATGCTGGTGGTGGTGACTGTGCCCCAAAGCCCTGGACCTACCTCTGTGTGGTGGACGCCAGGGACAACAGCATAATTATAGAGAGTTGGAGGTAGTGGAGTGGAAGTGAGAGCTGTGGGAGAGTGGGGGTTGATTCTCATGGTTGAGAGTGGGGGTGGGTAGGGGAAAGTTGCTGGTAGACCGAGACTGGCACTGACATGTGGTGGGGTGTGTGCGTGGGGCAGTGCACAGAACAAATGAGGGCACTATCACCTGTCATATATCACATTTTCTTCCTTCTAAATAAGACAAAGACCATGTGAGTTGGGCAAGCAGAAAGCTCTTAGGAAGCATAAACATCTGGAGAATGCTACTCCTCCACTGCACTGTGACCTATGCTGCAATAATTCTGTAATGAAGTGATTCTGTTTGTTAGGGCAAGGTGATCAAGAAAATGAAGTATTGTGTGTATATGAGCGAGCCAGGAACTTGGGACATTCAAAGTAGTTTAACAAACAAAAAATAATCTTGCACTGCTTCTTTATAAAGGTTTTTCAATTTTGTTTTAAAGGGATATTGTGTAAGAATTACTGTCATCTAAGAGTAAAATGGGGGTATATCACTGAAATGTACACTAAACACTCAACAACTTCAAACACACATCAATAGCCACTGTGTGTCAAAAAGCCTTGACAGTGCAGGTGTAACCATGTCATTCGTAGTGAAGTCTCTACAAGCTAGCATTTACTGTGACAAAAAGCCAGCATTCACCACAGCTTAAAAAGCTTCTAAACCCACATAAACCTACAATTCTGCAACAACAAGATCGACTGATAAATCGAGAGCTTTGCCTTCTGGCTCAGCTTTCTCTTCACCGCAACAGTGCAGTGTCCCCATTATAGTGGTAGCCACACCGATTTGTCTGTGGATTTCCAGCTCCATTCTCCCCTTACTCCTTGATGGGACCCAAAGGTACTTCAACACCTCCACCTGTGGCAACACTTTGCTGCCACTAGAAATCCTGTCTATAAAACTTATAAAAACAACCAGTGACAGAGGGCAGGTCTGCCAGAGTCCAACATGCACTGGGAAAAGGTTCACCTTAATCCCAGCAATGCATATCAGCCGAGGTTTGACAATCACCCAGATTCTCCTCCCCACGAACCTGACATAGGCCCTCCCATGGAGAATGAAAAATGTGATCCCCCTGTAGTTGGGACACACTCTCCCCTTATGGCTAAGGGGAACCACCACCCCAAACTGTCAGTCCAGGGATGCTAAGAGAGTGGGTCTGATAGTCTTTCACTGTGATCTCTTAAAACTCCGGGTTTTTGTCTGTGCAACCACCTGGTAAGCAGCATATTTGGCCTCATGGTACCTGCTTGTTGCTTCAAGAGTCCAACAAGTAAACTAGGTTTGATAGGACTCCGTTTTCAGCGTTTAAACATTCCTTACTGTTCAGGACCACCACATGGTTTGGGGGTTGCCACCACAACAGGCACCACAGACCTTGCTGACACACCTGCGGGTGGCTGCATTGGCATCAGAGGCCGACAACATGGTCCACTCAGACTTCATCGTGCCAGCCTAGCCAGGAATCTGAGAGAAGCTCTCCCAGGGTTTCGAGTTGAACACTTCTCTTACAGAGGGTTCCTCAAGTTCAACTTTGTTGAAAATCGACTACTATGGTGTTCTGGTCCCAAGTGCTCCGATAGACATCCTTATGCTTGAACACGGTGATTATCATAGACAATCCATGACTTTTACATAGGTCCAGTAAGGAATCGTCAACGCTGGGGGGTTATCCTCCTGATCACACCCCTCCAAATGTCACTTCCATTAAAGTCCCCCGAAAAAACAAAGGAAACTAGATATAATATTTGGGATATTGTACATACAGTAGCTAAGTATTACTTGCACTATCTAGTTATCTCCAAAAATATTTACCACTGTGTATTTGAGAGAGTTTTAACTTCACAAATGCATGAAAAAATTTTTTATATCCTTTTGGTCTTGGCAACTTTATCATGTCTTACATTGCTTTCCTGTTCAGTGAAAACAATTACATAATTTTAATAAATAAACCTTTTCCTTCACATTCAAAGTTTGAAAGATTAATATTTCAATACAGAAAATCATTGATTGCATCACAGCTTTATGGATTTTTATATCAATAAAAAAAGGATTATCAGCTGCCAGGAAAGAGACTAATTTGAGAGAAACTTTTATATATTGTACAGTTAAAAGCCGTTGTCTTTTGGATAGTTTTTATACTGTCTGTTGACCATAAAGGGAAATCTGTACAGTATCTTTAGGTGTTTTTATGTGAATCTATTGTCCTTTGAGGTCATTTGAAGCAACTTAAAATATTGTTTTTGATTACAATTCAGATCCTGGATGTGAATTGTAACCAAAAGCAATATCTCATTCTTTGGTTACGGCTCTTTTTCCTGAACGTTTTAACGTGTTTTTTTTTTATTTGTTATTATTTTTTGTGTGTTTTAACTTTATGCCCTTGGATATTTGAGGTTGATGAATTTGTATTTGAGCAACTATTTAATGCTCACACTGCTGCTAGATAAGAAAATACATTTCCATTCAGATACTCTATAAAGCTTTTAAAAATGCTGGAACCAGCCATGTGGTGAACCCCACAATTTTTTTATATTACTTCGTTCCTTAGCACGGTTGCTTTTCTCCTCCAGGCAGTCTCTCAGTCAGTGAGCCTCAGTTGGCATCCCAGCGCTCGGTGCTCCTGAGTCTATATAGTGATGATCTAGCAATGATAACTGGATCAATACCTCCAGCCATGTGGACAGAAGGCTGAGAGCTGCATCACTACTCTCACAGGCGACCACCTTGCGACCACCTAACCCCCTCCGCCAGCACCGACCCAACAGCCCACACCCCACCTGCTAAGCCCTATAAGCTACCTTCATAAGCTTCAAAAGTCCTTTGACACTTTATCACACACTCTGTGCTATAATTTGAATAAAAAAAGTGCTACATTATGTCTCTCTCAGGTCATAAATGAGAAATATGCACATTTTATGAACTGTAAATTAGTACCTCTTCATGGTTGGTTATTTTAGTATCAAAATATATTAAATAGGTTGATAGGAAGGTTTTAGATGATTTCATATAGTCAGCACTACAGTTTCAGTTATCTAAAAACATCCTTCTCATCTTCATATCACAGCAGAATAATTACACAGAAAATAAAAGACAGATAAAATAAGAATGTAATATTAATCGTTCTGCTTTTTCTGCAGGTTATAAAATGTGAGCCAGCTGCATAGGTAAACCCAATGAGATGTTACTTGTAAAGGAATTAAATTGGCTGATACAAAGGCATGTCGGTAATAACCATGTCCTTTCTTCAGTGACAAAGACAAAGTGCCTGCGTTTGGAGCGTACAAGCGAGGGAGACAAGTGATGGCTGAAGGTAGAGTTTGGGAGAGCATTTGAATTTCATGTCCAAGAAGAGGCAGCCCATCATTAAAACACCCTAATTTCTGTGTCAGGTGGAGTTAAAGCTAATCGATCATCTTGTCACAGCGATTTATTTCTTTTCCTACCCACTCAAAAAGAAATCTACTTCTTTCCAATTAAACTTGTTGCTAAAAAAATGTATGGAGCCATTAAAGGTACATTTTGCTATGTTAGGTCTTTTTCTGTTGAAGCTGATTTCATAACATAAAAAAAAGAGGTGCAGCAGGGAGACCCTGGCTTTCTGGCAATTCCGATATAGCTAAAAAAAAAAGACAATTTGTTGAACACAGAATTAAACAGATTGATCTCTGTAATTTTTCTTCGACTTAAACAAATTACATTACAAGCATAGTCTTGCAAAGGTATGATAAACAGATGAACCTCTTCACATTTTGTCATGTTACACTAATGTGCATAGCCTCCCTTTACTCTTTTACCCTGAAATAAAACAGAGCCAATGATAACCTGCAAAAATCCTCAAATTAGCACATAAAAATCATTTTTTCCATCAGTTAATTTCCTATATCAGCAGCTATTTTTTGTAGCTGCAGCTAACTTAAAATTTCACAAGCTATGAACATTTCACTGATCACTCTTCAATCCATCTTATAAGAAAGAACAGGATATGGTACAATTGTAAACTTAAACATGAGAATCTACTTAAACTGATGGGCAAAGATTCAGAGGAACAGCAGAGAATATGACAACTCCTAGTCGTACAGTTCACAAATCTTAAAAAGTGGAAAAACTGTCTAGTTGTTAAAAGATATAGAAAAGAACATCCCTGTGCATTTACCAAATGCCATGTGGACACTGCAAAAATGTAAAAGAAGTTCCCCTTGTCAATTAGGACTAAAACTTCAACTGCTGGTCAAAGTACAAAATACTGTGTATGAAGAACAAAACACCACCTTAGCATTTAATTCCTATTGGAGATGGCAGCCTCATGCTGTGAGGATGTTTTTTGTTAGAGCCAACAAATACGGGGGAACCCTGAAAGAAATTTAATAGACCGCAAAAGACTATGTTTATATGTGGTCAACAGGTTCAGTATATATTTCTGACTGTAGGTATTGGTTTCAAGGTTTTATGTCGTAAAAATTCCAGCCTTTTTAAAACTTAATGGTGCCTTCACCTGACCATAACGTTGTTAAATAGGTGTTTAGATCCTTTGCAGAAACGTAGTGGAGGCTGCAAATTTTCTGTCTTTTTTTACCTTAAGGTTATAAAATTTTCTGATTTAACTGTGTTAAGAGTCTTTCATTTCAAATAACTACGAAAGAGCTGAATAAACTGCAGTGTAAAGAGTCTTTGGTAGAAAGAAGTGGAATGGAGGAGAGTGTTGACATGTTTTAAAATACAGTAAAAGATTTTTAAAAATAAAATACTCCATAAACTATATTAAAATGACAAAAACCTCGAAAGATCAGTCTAGTCATGTGTGCCGTGAGAAGAGCCACTTATCAAAAAATTTTGGCAAGACTACATGAAGTTATGTAGTCTTGATTTGATTCTGGTTATCTAAATCTGGCTATGCGAGAGCTACTTTAAACAGAGGAGTAGACAAATATGTCAGTCTCTTAGTGTGAAAAGCGGGGGGACCGTTGCTGTCTTTGCATCGAAAGTTGTACAGCTTATGTGTTCGCGAAATAACTACATACAGACGACAACCATCACTTGAGTTTAATTTGTTTATGGTTCAGAAAACTGTACTGTACCCTCTTCTAAGACTAACAGTAAAGCAGTAAACTCCCTTTTTGGTCTTTAATATAAAAAACTCACATTGAAATCTCTTGTTGTACAGTACCTAAAAATGATCATTTTATGTGTCAAATTGTGCTGGTTGTCAGGTTTAATGAAACAGAAAGAGAAATTGAATCTTATAAAACAAGCAAGTGTTAAGAGAGCATAATTCACATCTAAGAAGCAGTAGTTTCATGTGACAAGTCAGATTGACGGTTAAAGTCCTCTTGGGGTCTTATTTTAGTGAGGGCTCCCCTACCCTGACAGCTTCACTGAGTGTGACATTCGTGAACGGTGGCTTTTGTCCTGATGGGGTGTGCCAACAACACATTGGGTAATGTCCGCATAAAACCCTTTTATTGTTAGATTTCTAAATGTTAAAGGTTGTCACCTTCAATTTCCTTAGAGCCCCTGCTCACCTGATGGACAAAAGGGGCACACATTTCTAAAGACTCCTACATCCTTTACATACTGGCCTTGCAGCGTCTGCAAAAAAGGGAAAGCTTTATTATTTCTGGATCTACATCATCTTTAGCTGCAAACAGACTGGAAGTAATTTTCCTGGAAATGAGGGTATTTCCATGCCTCCATTATGTTGAAAAATAATTTATTCAGTAAAACTGGTACCTGGTTGATATTAGTCAATATTTGCCGAATGGAATAAGAAAGAGGGTAAGCTAATTAGTTATACGGTAAAAGTCAACAACAGTGTTTATAGTGAAATATGTGTCAAACCTTTGTTCTGTGACTTACTTGCTTATTTCTTACATTATATCAAGAAATATTCTGAATAATTGTGATGCTATTGACATTGACTACTCACAGTAATCTCATTTTCCAAACTCTTTTGCAGGTTCCATAATCTTTGTGGCCTTTAGCGCTCATGTTAGACAAGTATTGGTGTTGAAGAAACAAGTTCCAAACGTGTGACTTACAAAGCCTTGCTAAATTATTAATACTGCTTGAGCATTTTGACAATTTTTATGTTGCAGCCACAACTTTAAAGCTTTTTATTTTATTTTATTTTTTTATTTTGACTGCTATTTAAAAGAGCAACAGATAAACGCTTGAGGAGCTGCAGCTCTTGAAACCTCAAATAACAGGACCTAATGACGTGATAAGTTCTAGTTATGCACCAATTGAAGAAGGCCAATGTTGCAAAAAGGACTCTTTGAAGGCTTTTTAACCTGGCTTGGATAAAAGCCATTGCGGGGAAACAGCAAGCAGGTTAAAGAATATGATTTGCAAGATGAGAACAATGTTTCACTTTTTGGCCTAAATGCAAAATACTTTGTTTAATAGAAAAAAGTCACACTGCAAATGACCATGAACTCCCCAAACCAACATTCAAACATGGTTGTGGTAGCTTTATGTTGAAGGAGAAATTTTACTTAAGAGGAAAAGTTGATATGCTACAGTGCTTGGAAGATACGTTTAGTCAATGACTCAAAATAATGTGGTTTGAACAAAAGCGAATAATCAAAAAAAAAAAGTGGGGCACCTCAGAGTTAGACGCGGCTGTGCTGGGAAACTTTTAAACCAAAGGAACTGACAGAGAGATATAATATCTAAAAAAAATTTGAGAAGAAATTTAAAAAAATCAAAAAAGTGAATTTCACACTGATCAAAGAAAAACAATAATGAAATCTATAGTGAATTTGAGATGATCAAGCCAAATAAAAGAAAAACACAAAACAGCTACCATGTTTCTCAACAATGAAAGTCAGAGATATTTCTTAATGTCAAACTGTAAGTTTCTTTCAAAGTTCCACTTTAGGTTAACTTGACTTAAATTCTGCTTTGTTGGGCGTCCATACTATTCAGTGTCAGATCCAAGGCTGCATTCATCCTTACCTAACAGCATTTATTTGGACAGAGGTGCAATGGCAGCAGAAACAGCGTAAAGGAGATAGAGGGTTGATTAGCAGCAGCCTTCCCAGCATGCTCTGCTATGACAAATGACTGACTTCGAACAATATCTAAGGCGATCAGGATAAAGCACCAACCATTTCAAGGCTCAGCAAAATTCTAATTCTAATTAGACTTTGCACCACACACCAAATAAAAATTGTTCCCAGGGCATTTCGGCCTATCAACTGTTTCTCCGATCACTGAGACAAAACGAATAAAGAAAATGATTAAAGTGATAACAAAGGCATAAAATTTAAATTATCGAGGCACCCACATCTGGGATCTGTTTGTCACTGCGCTGCCATTTGCACCCTCTCAATCAGCACTCTATTCTTTCTGCTTGAGAGAAGCTGCAAAGGAGAGGGAAGCAAGGAAAAGAAGCAGATGAACAGAGAGAAACTGTTACATTACAAGGTAGAAAGCTATAACACAAATAGGCCTTCAGCTTTAGCGTTATTAATGACTCTTCAAAACTCCAAGACTTTTCCAATCTCTCACAGAAGCGCATGAAGGAGTATGTAGATGAAGCTGACCTTCAAAATGTTCTTTGGTCTTTAGTTAAGAAATTCACTCGCCATTATGGCATCATTAAGGAAACAAGGATAAAATTACTCCATGGTTAATGGCCTATAGGATCCCCCACCAAAATTTGTTTCAGATCTAATAAAACTGTGCTTAACACACTCGAATGAATTATGAGGACTGTTATGTGGAGTATTAAAATGTGGGAAATAGATTTTCTAGAGCTTGGAGGACTGGACTTTTCAAACCAGATAGTGGAATGGGATTTTCAGGGTAATAAATTCCAGCATGTCTCAATTTAATTTCTTTCAATTTTTAAACACAAAAGTGTGATTTATCGCTGTGGTTTAATCTTTTTTTTTTTTTTTTTACAATACACTGTTCTTCATCATTGAAAATTTGAAACTACAAGAAGATAAGTCTGCTACTAAAATACAACAGAGATTAACCTTAACAATATCATTTTTTTTGTCTTTTTTTTTTACATTTTGCACATATACTCAAGGGCCACTTTATCAGGTACATCTGAAACAGAACTCAGTCCCTACATGGACAGTCAGTGAGCTCTATGTGAGATCAAGTTACTATTAGAATAAAATCTAGAAGAGAAAATGGATAGAAAGTTCAATAACGTGGTAAGACTTGCATTCAGTTTACTCAATGACAGCTCCTTAGCTTTGTTATTACATAAAATTTAAAAGGCTTGGGTCTATCTAAGTTTGTCAAATCACAGTTTCGCTGTTAACATTTTTACACTTATGCATTGTATGACAGAGATGAAGAGATCACAGACAATCCGGAGATATACAATAAACATGTGCGTGTCTTTTAAAAGTAGTATTGTGGAGAAAGTTGTCCTGTGTGGGTTGATGACGAACTCATAATAAACATTTACATCATATGTTGGACCTTTTGCCATACACCAGTAGTCTTTATTGAATGTTTCAAGATCAAATGAGTTTTACTATTTTTTTATTTTATTTTTACTTCTTTAATAGTGCCACCCTGGCATTTACAGCTCTTGTGATTTATTACCCTTTACTTGGCTTTTACTGGTCCTTAGATTCTGCTCAATCTGCACACTGGTAAAGTCTCTCTTCTTTACCTTCAATGTGATTTCAGTGAATGGATTGTAATACTTGAAAGTGGTATTGAGCAATGTTTATTTAGAATATCTGAATGTATTTTTTTGGATGTAAGCTGGCTTTACTCATTTTCAGTTAAATACATAAAAAAATTCAGAAAAATATCTTTCTTCTGTTACACTACTGTGTTGCAGGTTCTCACAAATCCTTCTCTGCAGAGACACTGGCCAGCGTCATCCTGGAGATCCAATAGCGACTCCAGGCCAGTTAGTATATACATGAATCGTTTTTGTAAGAAGTCCCCCAGTAGTTTTCCGGTTTTCTCTAGAGTCTTCCTTCAATTTGACATAAACTATAAATCTCAAAGGGAGGACGCCCAGGAAACACCTTAATGCAAAAGAGAAGTGGCTCTAATCCAAATCTAACCCAGGTAAAAGAGCTCTTTATCCTTTCCCAAACAGTGAACCCGGCCACCCTATGGAGAAAACTAATTTCAGCCAGTTGTAACTGGGGGTCATGTTCTTTGTGATGATCCATATCCCATAACAGTAGGTGAACATCAGGATGTAGATACTCCAGTAGGTAAAGAGCATTGCCTTTTGGATATGGTTTTTCCTCACCACAAAATACAGAAGAACCACCTGTAGCGGACCAAATCAACCTATCCAACTACCATTCCATCCCAATCTCACTCATTAACAAAATGCAAAAGTATTTCACACCCTACATCTAAGGTAACGACCAACTCCAAACCTGGAGGATGAAGGGCATCTTTTTCAGTTATGGGCCGTGGTCACTAAATTAGAGGATCTGGCCCTCGTTGCTCCAATGCTTACTCAGCTAATAACCTCTCCAGTGTCTACTGGAGACAATGATATGAAGATGCGAAGATGCCTTCCCTGAGATAGAATCTTTGCTTGGTTTCCAAATAAGCAACTCAGTGCCTCAATAGTCACCAGTGTAGGAAAGTATGTTTGGGATGTGAAAGTTAGGCCTAATTAAAATTATAGATGTATAGCCCTTAAATCTGTGGTAATTGTATGATAATACCATGTAAATATAAAAAAAAAAATCTTAGGGGAATGTTTTAAGACATTTCTGGAATCTGTAAAGATCAATTCTGAGGTCCAAAGGATGCTTAACTTGATACTAGCAAAATTGACCCAATAAAGTGTCTGTTGATTGTAAAATGATGCTGAAAAGCTACAAAACTGGCAACCATGACGTTGAAGGTAACAAACTATTAATACCTTCATTAAATTAAAATCTGCATTTGCTTAGCAGTCTTATGAGCCAAAGGATGTTTGAAATGGTTATTAGCGTACTGCATCATAGTGGAAGCAAGCAGAAAGCTGTTAAGGAGAAAAATAATGCTGCAGGCTACTGATGCTCCCCATTATCTCATACAGAACCATGAAGCAAACCTAAAGAACTGTCTCATTTCCACCATTTATTATCTGCTATTGTACACCAGACTTCAAGACCATTGTAAAATGCAGACTTATTATAAAAAGGGGGAAAAGTTAGCCCAAGATGGTGCCACAGAGAGGTGGTTTGTGTGGTAATGGCATTTGCTCTCTTTAAACTTTAATCTTTCCTATTAATTCTCTGCAACTGGAGAATGTACGAGAGTTAATGTCCCATGAACGTGTTTCTCACTCCGCAATCTCTTCAAGCTAATTACCTTCAGGTGCTAAATGGTGGGAAATTGCCATCCATTTGGATGAGAAAAATTTCACCTCCTGCTCCCTAGTGAAACATTTTTTTCAGGAGCACATTAAGAATGAAAAAAAGGAGGAGAAAAAGGCAGTATTCCACCAAGGTAAACAGTAGTCATAAAACCTCTCCTGTTTTTTCAACTTTGTCCGGCCTGAAACAGGGGGATACCATAGTTTAGCTCTCCCGCACCACATTGCTTACCAGCAGAGGTCATTTAGAGGTCAACAGGTGCTCATCTTTACAAAGGGAAAAGAGAACAGATGTTTGATTGGCATGAATCATCTAAACTGCCCATTAGAAACTTATGATGTGAAAGGATACGACTCCTGGTAGGAGGGCACCCTTTGATTTGATGCCTAAACAGAGAGGAGATCTTAAAGTCACATCAATGCGATCATTAGAATATGAAGTTTCATTATCAAAAATGGTGTGTTTTGGAAATTTTCAGTCAATTTGCAAGAACATTTTTGAAAAATTATGCTTGTTGACCTAAATGATGGAATCATGGGTAAGGTGTTATTAAATATTCTTCCCAGCCTGTTGCCAGCTTCAACAGGTGTATGAATCAAAGTGTGTTCAAGGACAGAAACAATCAAAATGTGATAAGTTGTTCATTTGGACCAGAATTGACACAAGGACAAACCATTGTAATTTGAAAATATAAAAAAGATGGAAATAGAACAGATCTAAGGCATGGGGTCAAAAGAAAAGTAAAGAGTGAATAATAACAGCACTGTGACTACTTAAGTTGAACAGGGTAGATATTAGTCCAGGCATAGATATACCTTAATGAATGATTTTATCTAAATTAATCATTTTAACTACTAAAGATAAAAAAAGTAAATATGGACTTTTTCCCTTCTAACCACTAAACTGGACTTTTGCTCTTTGTACAGTATAAATAGTTTAATTTAGAGGGCATAACTTCTCATGTGGGCAAAAAGTTCTAATTTAGTCAGGAAAAATCCATCTTGTATAACAGACACAATATAATTCATGCATTCTGTATCCTTCTATAAAGGCAAATAAAAAGCATAATCAGTTCCGTCATTTCATTTCTTCTTATATCTATAGTAGCAAAAACAATCCAGAAAAAAATCAGGACCAAATTTCTGCAAAAAGAGCACAAATACAAACACTACAACACACTACAATTAATAAAAACAATATACAAAATAAGTAAAAGCAATATCGTAAAAAAGAAAGCATAACATCAGCCAGAACCAACCTCCTTTAGTATTAAGCTGCAAAAAAAAGAACTTAATTTAGAAAAAAAAGGGAACATAAATGAAGTTATGTTTTTTGTTTCTGATAAGAATTGAAACCGTAAAGTACAAACTGTCTCTATTAAAACTCATTTTATTTACACAAACCATTCTCTGATGAATAAACCATCATAATCACACCATGGGCTATGAAAAAAGAAATTAGTATAACTCATATTTACTTCTGTAGGCCAATATTCAAGCAGGAAAAAAATAGGTCAAACTTGTCTGCTCTGGCTTATTTTAGGTGGCCTTGCACACAGACTTTGTTCTGCCACATTTTGCTTTCCATGAACCAGACATTGAAATCATTATGGTATAGTACAACAGTGGGGCTCTCGGAAAGAGTCAGGAAGATGCATCATATGAAGGGAGTAAAAAGGCCAGCTGGGATGGGTGGGCCACATTGTGATCACTCACCTTCATCCCTGATTTGTAGTCATTATCCCTACCATCGTTTGAAGATCAAAAACAAGGACAGGGAGAGTGATGGGGGACAGAGAGAGGGGGCCTGGTTCAGAGAATGTGTGTGTGTGCATGGGGGGGTGACTGAAGGAGGGAGGGTCAAAGAGAAGGCTAGATGTACGTTGGGATGTCTGTCCCAGTCGCTGCCATTTGCCCCTGTTTGCTGGGTGTAATGGTATAAATGGCGGAGGAGCTGGGAGTGGGTGGAGCTGGGTGGAGGGTGGATGAGGGTGATAGCACCTAAAAGCCAACCAAGCTGCAAAAGCAATGAATATTAAATTCCCGCCTAGATAGCCCAGTCTATGTGAGGAATTACTGTATTATACTTTTAAATTTGTCACTGATGGGACTGGCCTGAGTTGGAACAACACAGTAGCGCACTTCAATGTGGTCTACCCTCCTCTAGTAATGGTATAAGTGTCAATTGATCATTCTAGATTTTATGCATTTGGCTTTTTATGATTTAGAAAAAAGAAGCTGTCATGTTTTATCTGTGCAGTATACATTTTGAATTCTAAAACCAAAAAAAGGAACATATTGCAATTACGCTGAAAAGTAATATTCCATATACCCAAGCATGTTCCTAGCAGAATGTAAAAGTTAAAGCACTCCCATTGGGCTATTGCATACATTAACACAACTCTTACTGTGCTAAAATCTATCCCCAACTGTTAGAATGAGAAAACAAAGATTTTGCCCTCCTTTTTTAGATTTAATTATCTTTTGTTGTTCTTTTTATCTACCTTCCAGGATTGTCCTCGGTGGGGGGTTAAAAGAATGGGAAGTGAAAAAGACAAGGGGGGCTGGGTTTGTAGGGCCAGTTTGTCCTCCGTTTGTTTTGACTCCCTCACAATGACACAGCGGGAAATTAAATATGAAACCGAAATTAAACCTCTGCCTAATGAACAATGGGAAAACAAAGTTGGCCTCTTTTCAGCTTAAGTGAAAGTGTTTAACTTCTGGAAGCTTTATCTCTTTAGTTCAGCACAGTGTGAGGGAATTTGGG
Source organism: Jordanella pulchra (assembly GCA_034780135.1). Lineage (NCBI taxonomy): Eukaryota > Metazoa > Chordata > Actinopteri > Cyprinodontiformes > Cyprinodontidae > Jordanella > Jordanella pulchra. The sequence goes on along the minus strand of JAUZNJ010029555.1, from coordinate 21,130 downwards.
CTTAATTTAGAACCCAAATGTGGGAAAGTATTTGATGCTTTCTAATAAAATCCTAATTTTAAACAGTTCATCTGGCAAATATATTCAGAACCATGAAATGTGTAGGAAATAAACAGAGTCTTTTTGGCGGAGAAAATACAATAAATTCCTGAAGTTTAATTACTCACTGTGTCGCATTAGAGGTGCACAGTGGCAGGCCACCCCACATATTGATTTAATAGACTCTTTGATAGAGCTCAAACCTTTTTTCTCCCCCGAGAGAAACAACACATGTAGAGCTTTAGCTGAGTTGATGTTTGTAAATAATTTAGTATCAATCTTTGATTCATGTTCAGTGATTCATGTAAAAGACATGGACACGGTATAGAAACAAAAGAGTGTTGCTGCTTGTACAGTTTGGTTTTCCCCAACTTGTTTCACATTCTCAGCTTAAGAGTCAAAGATGCTTGACTATGCTTTGCAAAAATCTTCATAAATTTGGAATCTTTTACCTTTTTTACATAAAACCACCAGAACCTTTTGGGGTTTCATGCTGAAGGTGCTTGAATAGTTTTTGGTCATTATTATATTTAAGACCCATGACCCTTTTGTAGAACAACCTATTGCTTATACAGACAATATCTGTTGACAATGTTTTTTGTAAGTTTTCTTTCAGAGTTTTATGGAAACTCTGGACTCAAGCAAACAAATTAGATGCTAAGAAAACAGTTGAGGGAAGTTATTTGGTTGTACAGGAATTGGTTCAAAACTAGGCAGGGTTTTTGCATTCTGGATCCAGATTATCCACCTCTGATTACTATTGTCCAATATAGTCTGGTCCCATTAGTTAGTCCCCCTTGTGGTCTGGAGCAATTTTATTATGCGGCGCTAGTTTGCAGCTCCTTTAACTTGTAGCCATTTTTCTACTTGCAGGATGTTCTCTTTGCATGTATTTTCAGTGTTAGCAGTGTTAGTGTGTGTAAGCATCATTTATGATTTTGGAGCAGGTTTTGTGTTTGCCGCATGTTTGCTGCTCTTTATTTCTGTGATAGCAGCATTTCTTCACAGAATTTTTCTTTTGCATTTGTTCTTATGTTTTAGGAAATTCAACTTTTCCAGTAAGGGAAATGAAAACATTTTCTTAATTTATATTTTCCATATTTATTGGACATCAATGAAAAATATATATTTGGTGCCTAAAGATTAAGCAAAACAATTCATTTTTTTATCATTGCAATTCTGCAGGAAACGCTGCCCTACTCTCAGTATTTATGAGTTGCAAACTGCTTTTTCTACCAGTATTATCAAGTACAGACTTGATCTATCATTCAAATTACTATGACTGGCTTTTATCTTCCTGCTAATGTATGGAGACAAAAGCCAGTCATAGTAATTTAAACTAAATGAAAATAATTCCCATATCATGGTGCTGCCACCAGCACATGTCATTGTGGGGATGGTGAGTTCATGTCTGTGTGCAGCAATACTTTTACATGTTAGCCAAAATATTAATCTAGGTTTATTTTGACGAACACACATTTGTCAACATGTTTCCTGTGTGTGTGCTGTGTATTTGTCTTATATGAAACTGCAAACAGAACTTCTTCTGGCTTTCTTTTTCTTTTCACTTTTGCCTCTTCCCTTTCTACTAATTACACAATATAAAATAAAAAAGTTAGATTAAAAGAGGTTGAATACAATTGCTTCTAAGTTTTGTAAGCCCTGTGTTTTTGTCTTGCAGCTTAGCTATCCCCTTTTCTGTTGGTCTCAAAGAGTCTTTAAAAAAGACATTAAAGTGAATGGTTTAAAAAATAGAAATTGTAAAAAAAAAAAGGTAGAAGAGGTTTTAAAACTTTTCCACTTGAAATGTTACAGGATTTGTGAAATGAACTCATCTTAACACAAACATTAGGCTCATATACTTCATTCTTCTTTACATTGCTAAATAGGCATATGTACTCTACCTGAAAGTAAATCAAGAAATTGTTTCACTTTAGACAGGTGGAAATGAGGAAAAATAATTTCACACTGAAAGAAAACTGAATGCAACAAAAAGCAGCGTGGAGGGATGCCTTTGGCAGGTGCAACCACTTCCCTGCCAAACTGTCACCATTTAGGCCCCGATAACGGAGGTAATTGCATTTCCAGAAGAGCAGGAGCAGATGAAACATGCTGTGGACAGATACTGCTGGCACGCTGGCCCCTTCTGTTGGAAAATTTCATTTTTCCACAAGGAAGCCATGAATGCTAAGGCTGAATCCAAATCCGTTTTTTCGCACTTTATCAGCGTGTGGCCCACCAAGTGGGGAGATGGAGGTAATTCATTCAGCTGAAACTCACCACCCTAATCCAATTTCCAGCCTCCCCCAGCAAGAGATAATTACAAGTATTAAAGCTGTTAGGACAGGGAGGAAAGGCCTTCTCTCTGAAACTCTGCTGCAGGGCCTGGAAATACTGACGGAGAGGGGGATTTTTGCTGTGGGACCTCAAGCTAAGGCATTGTTCAAAACTAAGAAAGTGTGTTAACTAATGAGCCAAAAGGAAAACTTAAAGTGTAAAAGAGCAGCTATAGCAAAATGTCATTACAAAGCCCTGGACTTCTTTTTAATTCATCCTTTAAACCTTCCACAAACATTTAGTCATTTCATGTGTAAATACCTGTATGGTTTCCTGTACAATCCTAATGCCTCTTATTGTGATTTGAATGAGCTGTCACTCTTAACTCCTTTAAAAGTATTGGACTAGGTAATAGAGATGCACTGATTTCAGCAGCAGGTAAATTTCAACCTGTTGATTCTGGTTTCATTTGTTTCCAACTTCTGGTTGTAAAACCATAGCATACATAATGATATAAGAATAGAATTTAAAATATTTTTTAGCCTCCTAACATACGAGATAATTCATTATTTTATCAGAACCACCATTACAGCAAGGAAATAAGAGAGAAGTCAATGTGAAAAAGGGATTTGACTATGTTTTTAGCATGTGCTGGTTATAGACAAAGTAAGTGTTGCTAAAACCACAAGAACAAGAGTGATTTTGTAATTTTTGGAGGATTTAGAGCCTTACCTTTACCATGAAGTTTCCAAAAAGCTGGTAGTATTTCCAAATCAGGCTACCAGGCTCCTTGAAGAACATCTTCTGTTTTCCCTGACAAGCCTTCCTGTTATCTGCTCAAAGTCTTGCTCTCTCTTGCAGCCTAACTGATCTGCAGACGTGTTGTAGTAAGCTGTAGGAATTACGGTTTCTTTTTAAATTGCTCTGTTTCCTCTAACTCAGTTTAAAATGGATATTTAATAACAATTATTGATAATTGATATTGTGAAGAATAGGTTCACTATAAAACTATATTTAATAAAATACTATTGATTAACAAAAAAAAACTTTTTTGAAGTTCTGACTCGTTAGTCATGATAGGGTGAACCTTAAAATCGTTTCATTTCCCACTTTTGTCATCTGATGATATTAAGGTGCATCTCTACTGATGATATCCCTATAAAAACCGAAAAAGTCCCCAAAATCTTTTCTTTTTCTCGTTCTCTTTTTAATAATTTAAAAACACACGAGCCAAAGGCATGCAAACCCAAAGATCAGCTCTTCCTTTTAATGTCTTTGAAGTTGCAGTGGACAACAGGAACAACAGAGGGTTTCTTCTTTTCCTCCACTGCTTAAAGTTTGACTCTTCAAGAAGCGGAAGCTTGCATAAAGCTCTAATTAACGGAAGCAGAGTCGCTCCTGCGCTTTTCCATTCAGCGCCCCACAAAAGACAAACCCCTGAAGCAGAACCAGGAATGGAATATTGAAGAATGAATGGAAATGCCTCCCAAATAAGGGACCCAACATCACCCCTGTCTGATCTTAACCAGAGCTTCTTTATTGTGTATCTTTTCTGAAGAGGGTCTGTCACAAGATTCCTATTCTCTGTTAATTAGTGGGGATCAAAGAGGTAAAGACAGAGAAGTATGATGCATTAAAAAAATCTAAATGAACTGAAACAAATCTATGGAAATACATTTTATAACTCTCAAAAATGAGCCGTGGTTTTACTGAAGCAGAGTGACTTCTGAAGGCTACAACAAAAGGATGAAAATATAGTTTTCTTTGCTCAGTCTGTTTATTTTATCAGAGTATAAAGAAGAGAGAGAAAAAAATATTAGGGATATAATAGTTTAAAGAAAAACATGACCAATTCAGGAAAAATCTTCAGAATGACACACTTGAAATATGTGGTAAATGGTTTTACTCCATTTGTGGTTATTATAAGCAAATCTGATTTTATACTTTTTTTAAAGAGATATTTAGAAACTTGGAACAAACAATGAATTGTCTTATGAAACATCTCATAATGTATGCAGTCTTAAAACTGTCATGATAGTGTTTTACCTTTTTCAATCAAAGCAGTTATCCCCGCTTGAAACTCACCATAATCTTTAATCTAGTGTTAAAGCAACAGTGGTTGCTAGCTTCAAAGGTTTCCCTCCTTGCCTTTATCTAAAAGATCAAAATATTGTTTAATTTTAAGCACAAATGTATAAATTCTGATACAACCTTTTCAGTAACCAAACCTATTAAGCAAAGATAGCCTATTGATAGGCTCGCCCAACAAACAGGCTGTGTTTTGTATATATTTTGCAAAACTATGCTTTGCATTCCCTCCTTATAAATGCCAAAAATTATGTAAAAATGGTAATATAATCTCAAATATGACAAGGTGTAAATGCTGTTTAAGTTTTCCATTTTTCAATGCCTGAAGAAATGTAGTGTAAAAAAAGTCTAAAATATTAATTATATACTACAAATGCCTTAAAATAGAATGACAAAATAATGATTCAAAAGTACCCAATGAACAGTTACCTACCATTTCTTATTTAATTGAACAATAGCTCATGTTTTAGCCAACCTGTGATTCACTCTTGACACGTTTTTGTTTCTAGAAAACAAAAGGTCCATTGGTGAATTTATTTAGGGTTTAATTAAGGGCCAAACTGAATTATCAAAATGATAATTAAAAATTAGATGAAGAAGTACATCTAATATTTAAGGATTAAGAATAAGTGGTGAAAAAATGGCAGCATTCTAAAATCATTCCTTTATATTCATTAATGAAAAAAAGAAAACAATGTTACCTCAGGTTTCATGCTAATTCCTTATTTTTTTTATAAGTAATACTTAATTTATCTAATATAGAGTACCTCTATATTAGATAAAAGGACATAAATGTTAAGTTTTCGGCTTGTAAGAATGAACTCCAGTACAAATTAAAACAAAGTTATTATAAAGGGAGTTTTACTGGGAATTTCTTATCTGGACAGTTAAGAAAAAAAGCTTTAGATTATTATTGTGGGTTATACGTCCTTTAATAATTAGGTTTTAATCTTTTCTTCAACTTAAAAAAATACTGAAAGAGCAGTAACCTTTAAAAGCACACCCAAATCAATGAGAATAAGCCAACCTTCTGAAGTCAACCAAGTTTTATTCCTACTTCTTTAAAGAGAAAATAGGCGTTATGGTACAGAGGTGCTAACTTGTCATCAGACTGATGTGTATTAAAATTATTTTTAATAATTATCCTAAAGAAATCTGTGAGACTTCATTTCCAATGTCATTTTTATTTATTGCAAGGCTAAAATTAGATTTTTTTTGTTATTTTGTTGTATGACTCAAGGTGTGATTCTTTATCTGAAATTCTATTTTTTACAACAGTACAGTTATTCTTTAGCTTTTTTTTGTTTTATCTTACAAATATTTACAGTATATATATATATATATATATATATATATATATATGCCTTTTGCATTTACTCACATTCAAAGTAAAGGGAAATAAAATTGTAAAAATAGCCAGTTCATACTGTGGAAATGGTGTCTTTCCTACTCATTCTAGTGAAGATCTTTCTATGTTTACAAGCTTTCCTTTCCTAATATATTACTAAAACTTTTTTGCAGGTTAAAAAACTCCACAGGCTCTTGTGTAAAGTTTTTAATATGTCACACGCATGCTGCTGCTTGGAAATGCAGTGTGTTTTACTCAGCCCCCCTCAATAATCTATTCTGTTCAGCCAGGCGCATACATTGACAAATGTTTCCAGCATTAGGTATTTACCTAGTGGAATGTAATGGATGTAAAGAGTTTGAAAATGCCTGCCGCACCAACGGCACAGGCAGTGGCAAGACTATCTAGACTGAGAAGGAAATACACTATTCAAAACAGAATCAATGGTTCTGAAGGATAAGTGCGTGAGTGGTGTGAGTGTGTGTGTGTGTAGATGTGTGTTCGTGTGCTCACGTTTGGCTCTGTGTGTGAATGGGTGTGTTTATGTTCCAAATCACTGGCTGCAAACTTATAAGTCACTCTAGACACAATAATAGTTTCTGCACCATCCATGCAATGGAAATGTAAATGCAAAGACAATACATTGGCATTAATTGCAAGAGTGTTTCTGTCTGAGAAATGAAAAACAGAGTTGAGAAGGAGGACTTGAAGAGTAACCAGCAACCTGCTGGATTTTTGAAAAATTGTCCATGGGATCCTTCACTTCAAACAATAAGCCAGAAAAATTTGACTTTACTCCCATTAACCAGTCATAGGGAGACAAACATTTTTTTAAATGACTAATGAAATATTTAGAAACCTTTAGCCTCTGAATGCAGTTACTGCAAATTTAAGATTTGCATAAAAAAAACTATTTCAAACAAAATGGTGTTCAAACAGTTAAATCACTTAAACATTTGAAATTCATCAAATATACTGATAATGCTTTTGCTATCTTGGGTACAATCAGCTGATTGGAATACAGCATATGGGAAAGTGGTTTAAGGTAGAATATAAGTCATTCAAATTTCAAGCAATTTTCTATCTAACCATGAATGTTGGTGTAATGAAAAAACTAATTACACCAGTCTTAGTACAAGGAAATTAATTTGATTTTGATGATCAAGTGCTGTTGTTTCCTAAGTATCTGTGTCCCTTTTAGTGCACACTGCTCTGAATAGTGTCTTTGTATGAGGATCAAGGTTTTTTTTCTCTAAATATGGGGATTAACTGATGATACGACTGGAAATTGTTCGCCTCTTTACTGATTCTGTTTTCAGTTTTACTTGATGTTTCAAGCTGCATGGTAAATTGATTCAGACCTTTACAGAGTTTTATGATATGTTATTATAAGTCTGTGTTAGTTGCGCATTTCTTGATTGAATTCTACATATTAAAGTGATTTATACATAATAAATATTCTATTTCATGCTCCTACTCTGAAATAAATAGAATAATGTTTTAGCTTTCATAGCTGCATACTGGTTAATTTTGTGTCTCATTATTACCAGATACTTTTACCTGGTTTATAACATGGCAGACTGATTGCTGCAATGCTTGTGTGATCTTCCTCAGATGAACATGGTCTCTCTAAAGATGCAAAAAAAGCTAAGAATGCTGATGAGAACGAAAAAGCAAGATCAGACTCGCTCAGTTAAAATTTTTTGCATCCCTGTGCATTTTAGAAACCATTAAAAGGTATTTTTATTGTGTTTTGTTTTACTATTAAAGCTTGTGGCTCAATCTATCTCTCTAAATGCTTACTCTGTAAGTCCTAAACACCCTCCAGGTCTGAGAAGGCCTGAGAAGGGTCTTTTATTAGTACTTCGAGTAAAAAGTAAAGCTCATGGTGAGGCTCCATTGTTCAATATGGCTCCCACCTGTAGAACAGCTTTAATTAGGACCAGAGGGCACCTGGGTATTGCTGTTTTCGGGACTAATTTAAAAACACAGCTTAAACCTGGCTCTTATTCATTCTGCCTCTTTTTCATCCATATTTTTGCTATTTCTTTCTATATATGTCTGTTTATTACATTAAAGGTAGTTTGAATTTTAATTGTTATATTAGCATTTATAATTTGATTTGATTTTTCTGTAGAGATTTTTTCATCACAACTTAACTCTTTATCATAAATTAAAATTATACATATATATATTGGATTATTTCTTTCAATAGTATTTACTCCCTTAGAACTGTGATACAATTGTTTTTATCTCCACATATCTAACTTTGTTGTTGATGCTTTTTGTTTTTGTTTACTCAGTTCTGCATTGCATTTGGCTTTAAAACGGCTCAATGCAAACCATCCCATATAGTAAGATATACAAAGATTTTTACAATTATATAAAATTTGTCAAATCAGACAGACAGACAGACAGACAGACAGACAGACAGACAGACAGACAGACAGACAGACAGACAGACAGACAGACAGATGGGGTTAGCCTTTCTGTTTTAGCTGTTTTGAATTCATCTTTTAAAACACAACTTTTAAAACCAATATTCAACAAAACAAAGTTTCTGTGTTTCAGCATATTCATTTTAAAATCCCAGAGTTGCATAGGATACTTCTTGTATTTTTTTTCGTGATATGAATACAACTTGAGATAAATCTTGAGGCTTCTGATTTGTTTTATGACTAACAGACTCCAAGTTTTTCAACAAATAAAAACTTTCTCTTAGGGGGCAGATTTAAGGGGGGCGATCCCTTGTTCAGCTTGAATTCTCTGCTCCTCATCTGTTAACTGATCCTTTTCCCTTTCTATCTCTCTTTCTCTCTCTCTCTTTTCCTTTGTGTCTTTGAAACATTTTTTGTCAGCCCAAAAAAGTCTGCACAAGCCGCCTAATTCATTAAATGCATTGCACATCCTGTCAGACACACAGGAAGGCCTGACACTTTTGAACAAAATAAAGGTAAGCTCATTTCAAGTGTTATAAGTAAAGTATAGGTATATTTTGGTACTTGAAACTTATTAGATTCTGAAACAGTTTGGTGAGGAAAGTAGAGGCAGCTCCTACACTTCAAACATATCGTATATCTTTTAGAAACAGGATTTATAATGCGGCCTACAAGACGAGGACCGCTATGATGTGCAGTCAATATATGGGTGGCTCTTCCCATAAAGGCCTTGGCCTTCTTGATTTATTATTATTTATTAGTTGCTCAGCTCAGGCGGACACACAAAGCTTTTGTTGATCTTTCTATGACTGTTTTTAACTAGAAGGAACAGTTGCCTTTTTCCAATGATGTGTTTCTTTTATCTCCTTGTGTTCTTGTTCCCTTAAATAACAGCTGAACAGAACACAGAGATTTAGCTGTACTCACTTTTTTTATTACAACGAGCATCTTGAAAGCTGTCAAACATTGTTGAGATTCATCTTTTGAATTGATTGATTTTAATTTTCACGTCCTCTGTTCTGATATTCTTTGGTCACAATTTGCCTTTTAATGTTTTCATTTCTGAAAATCCGTTGTGATTGAAATACATAATTAAGCAAGTTGTTTCAAACTAATCAATATAAATCATAAGTGATTTTTTACTTTTATTGTCAAATTTGAATAACTTTCACTAAAATCTACAATTGTAATATGAGCTCAGTGTTTTTCTGTAGTAGGGAAATGATTAGGTCTATATTGGACACTTTGCATGAAAAGGTTTTTTAAGGAGGAACACAATGGTCATGAAAATGTGCTGACAGAGATGGAAAAACAAACTCCCCCCTTTGATCTAACAGATCTGAGCTTTGCCTTACCTTGTCCTCCTCCTCATCTCTGCTCTTTTTACACTGACGTTATTCTGGCACAAATCTTAGAATAGTTTTAAAAGTATTTAAGAGTGCAGAATGAATCTTTTGTTGTTTAATCCATAAAGACACAACCAAAGTTGGCCTGAAGGACAGGCAAACAAAACCACTACACATGGTCTCCAGGCCAGCAGGTGGTCCAACGAACCCCTGAAGTCTTACAAAAGATACAAAAGATGTATTATATGTTTAGAAAATATTTTCTAGTTTCCATATTTAAGATGTACTGTAGGACCTGTACATTGAATTGTAGACATTTTATAAAGCAGATGTTTCTTTTTATTCACCTTCCAGCTTATAAAAAGGGAAATTTCTAAACCAATTGTGTGTGTGTGTGTTTGGACTGAATATCTGGTTAGACAAACATTCAAAAGGAGGTCCACTTTTCACATGTCTCTTGTAACAATGACATTTTTTTAATCCAAAGCTATCTGACTACCCTGACACTGGGTCCATTGAGCTTCAAATCCAAGCTAAAATGTTATTGGCTAAGGGAACATAAACAGTGTTACAGAAAATATGAGCTGTAGCTGTTTTAGGAGAAGCTTTAGCCTAGCACTGCTTTAGCTATGATCAGATTCTTCTTTTAAATTTTAATGTCATGTTTATCATCTGCTGCTACAGGATATTTATTCCAGATATTTTTTCCAGATGTGGAATGGAATTCCTTATGAGCCTAAACGTGCACGTTCATATATATCCTGTATTAGCCTCAATAAATATAAATGCATTTGCACACTGCTAAAAAAAAACTGACTATTTTCACTAATTTGCTTTGAATATACTTTAGGGAAGTATTTTTATTATTAGATTTGTTAAAGATTCTTTTTCTTTTTCTTTCTGTAATTTAATTCTTTACTTATTTCTTCAAAAATGTAGGGAGGTTGTTCAGCTCGGGAACTCTTTACGTTTTAGGAAATATTAGCATGTGTAAATAATTTATCCGTCCATCCATCCATTAGCAAACTTTGGGTAAAAAGTGGAGAAAACCTTAGCTTACCAGTCTAACATAGATCAATAGTTCATAGATTTGATACAAATATCTGAGACTTCACCATAAATAGATAAATAAATGAATAGATTATAAATTATATTTGTATTTTCATTCTTCTTAATACAGAATGCAAAATGCATGAAAACCATCTTTTTGGTCCTAATGCATAATAGCATGACTATATTATCTTTAGGTGCTACTTATGATCGAAAGTATAAGTTTCAACTTAATAAATGTATGTCTTTTGTTATAAAGTATTAACTAACCAGTTAAGTAAAGGTTAAATAAAATACAATGGAACAACAATCAGAACAACTGACCAATCCTGTTGTGTTTTTAACCTGTTAAATCAGGTTAGACTGTCATTCCCAATCCTAAATTCTTAGATGAGAGGTACTCTAAATGAAGGCCAGATATAGCATCTAACAGCCAGACCAGTTTCTATTGCCAAAATCTGTATGAGGAATTTTAAGAATCCTCTTCCTCGCTCCTCTTTTTCCTTTGACGTGCTTAACTTTTTGACTGTTTGTCCTTATTACTCCTACATTACAAACTTCTTTTGAGTACTCATAAAAACAGGCCAAGGACCATAAGCTACCTTTTTTTCCTGTTAATTTTTATAGTGTTACATTTACCTCTAGCTTTTGCTGCACTCTTTTAAACTCTGTTCAGGCTCCTCTGAGGTCTTTTCCTGTTTGTTTGTTTGTTACAGAAAACTTTATTGTTTTGCCAGGAAAGATTTACCAGCTGCCTGAAACGCTTCCTGACTTGAGTCTTGCAGTAAAGTGACAGTGGTGTAAGTCAGTGTTAAGCAGCACCAGCTGTTAAAATTAAGGTCCTCTGCTGCCCCCCAGGGGCTCCTAGAGAAGAAGCTACCTAATGCTTCAGAGAAGACTGATTTCGCTTCAACACATGCTCAGTGACATATTTTTGGACAGTATGATAAGATGTTAGGGATTTTTTTAAAGAAACACCATGTTAGAAATGAATATTTAAAAGATAAATCAGTCTTTTATCTATATTTAGAGTTAGGGTTCTGCTGTTTCAGTTTTTGATACTAATGAATGACATTAGAATTTGAAGTTTAATTGTATTTTGCACATTGTGAATCAGCAAAGCTTTAATTACTATTCAAACAAGCAATATACTCCAAAATAACAAGACAGCATTATTAAAAAAGAATGAAATGTACAATTAGGACACATGAAGAGCTCCAAACATGTTTCCCTTTGTATTACAAAGAATATGCGCTTTGTAGCAAGCGACACGTGCCGTCATTGAGTGCTGCAATAATATTTGTGTTCCCCCCTCTCAAACAGTCACACTGTCACAGAAGCACTTGTCTACATTTTGTAGTTGCTTGAGGAAAATAATTGCCTTATCTGCAACTGTCAAAATGATGAATGCCCTGGAGAGCACTAGGAATTGACTGATGGAATTGGAGGGGGTGATCTAATCCCTGAATCTGAACACTTTGTATAATACATTAACCCTTCTGGTACAAGAGACTGAGCAAGAAAAAGCAGATCTGTATAGATGGAGAAAAAAAATCAAGCAGAGACTGAAGGATCAATTGGCATCAGGAGTTAAAGCCTCTTGTAAATCAAGTGAAAGCATGCGTCCTGAAAACATTAGCATCTAGAAGTAGGTTTGTCACAGAATAAATGCAAATTATTCTAACTTAGAAACATCATAAATCATGAAAGATAAGCAGCTTGTAAACTGTTTTTTTGGTTTACAAATATACTAGAGGAGTATATTGTTACTGTAGCAGTGTATAGCATAATAAACTAAAAAAATCAGCATGAAATTATGAATCACCTGGATCTATATGGATTATCTATGAAGAGTAAGCATAGTTTAATGTTAAGTGTTAATTTAAAACATTCAAGAAAGCCACACATACACAAACAGACACAAAAGTTTGTATTTCTACCAGGATTTAGACTTCATATGAACTGCTGTTCACTTTAATTATTGCTTTAATGTCTAACATTGACATTTACTTTAACCCTTACCAGTATATTCTTAACTCTAACCTTAACCTGAACCTCAACGTATTTCACACCATACCTCTACACCCACCCTCTAATGTTAAAGATGAGGGTCCACTTCTTTAGGGCCATAGTTTGGTCCTCATAAGGCCTACTGATCCCTGGTTCATGCTTTTTAAAGCTACTAGAAAAGATCCTAGAATGGGTAACATAAAAATGTACAATCAGAGTCACAGGGGGGTAGTTATTAGTTACATGTACGTATCTATGCCAATTTAAGTAACTTTTGAAAGAATATATAATTTTCTTAGTATTATTACCACAGAATTTGAGTAATATTATTATGAAGTATTACTGCTTTTGCTGAAATTTTTCACTACTCTTAGTGAATGGAGAAGGTAAGGAACAGCTTTACTCTGCAACAGCAGGGTGTGACAGTGGTAACAACAATAACAAAGAAGACACAAAACTAACAGCGAAGACTAAATAAAATGAAAATGAATAAAAAGTTTTCAACTTTATAGCAGAATAGAAAAGTAAAGACATCTCAGGAATGAAAAATACTATACAATTATTCATTAAAAGACAGAGACTGTCTTTTTGTGTTTTAGTAACAGCCTTGTCAATTTGTTGGGTGACATTGTCCAACAACTATATTATTTTTCTTACTCATGTCTTCCCGCGCCTGCACTATGTCCAGGGGCATCTTGGGAAAGATCTTCCTTTTTAAATGAACTTATCAACCCTTTCCTCTTAGCCGCAGATAGGCTGCTGCTCTACATACCACACTGTAGAAGACTGCTGATACAACCACACTGTCTTAAGAAGATGGATATATATTGGATATTTTTATTAGAGGTACTCGTTTATACATTACCTTTAACAAGTAGGTAATGTATAAAAAGCTTATGATAAAAACATTTTTGAAATGTGTATTTTTTTCTGAATTTGATATATTGCAAATATATTATTTTTCTACATCCTTTATTTTTCTAATTTTAGTCTCTTAAATACCAGAATTTGTACTATTTGTACTATTTCATGTTTGATAACACAAGTTTTGAATGTAGAATCAAACGCTATCATCACTTACTCTGCTTCTTTTTTTGTCTCCTACTTGAGTAACTTCTTGAATGGCAACTTTTAATTTTACTTAATTTAAAATATGCTAAAAAAGCGAAATTTTTACTCCAGTAATATTTGTAGGTAGTCTAGCTACTTCTGCATAGAGAAGACTGGTGTTTTGCTGAGTTGGCTTAATAAGCAGACAAAAAATGATCTGGAATATTTCTTAAAAAGACCAACAGTCTGGAATATTGCAGTAAAGAAAAAAGATTATAGACTTCATATGTATCCATGTATTTGAAAATGCTTTTACCAGACATCTTTTCCCCCTTTTATATTCACAGAGTAGAAAACAAGATGTTTGCACTACCATTATTACAATAATACAAAATTAAAATCCTTGCTCTTTTGGGGCAGGGCATAACAATTGTAAGGTAAGAACTATCACTTGGCATTAATAAACAATAAAATTATATAAAAATAGAATTTTAGGCATACTTGAAAAATTTTTATGGACATTTTTTTATTATTTTGAATGATTTACAGAAGAAATAGCATTGACAATAAGAAAAGTTTAAGATAATATAATAAAAAAGCTATAAAATAGGCATATGAAAAGTACTGTCTATCACAACCACTTCCATACTTTGCAAGATTATTACATAACATACCTAATGAACTTATAAATATTCACTTTTAATAATAATACATATCATTATTATTATTATTATTAACACCAATACTATCTGACTATGGATTAAATTTGTTGATCAAAGTCAGTTCCATAAAATAAGTTTGTTTGATCTCAGGATACCTGCTCTCTTATTTTAAGGGCCTTTAAGCTGCAGGGTTGAAATCTCGATTTAAAGAGATATTCCTCCTAATTAGAAAAGATATTAACTTTTCATATCTTAACGTCTCTAAATGAAGCTTCCTGAAAACCGTAGAGCCCGTATCTACCTGGGAAGGAGTTAGCTCTCCCTCTTTTTTGTCACACTTGGCTGGAAGGCATTATCCCCAATATTAGGAGGGAACATATCAGTAACAGGTTAATGACCTCACACTTTCCACACCATTGCATTTAGCGGAGCGTGGTCAGGAAAAAGTTGAATGCTTCTTAACCAGGTTCCCTGAATTATGAATTACCCGAAAGGCGATTAAAGATTCAACATTTTTTGGTTTGACCAATGGATGTTCACAGAAAGCTGCTGTCCATTACAGAGGACATAAATATTGGAAGAGGAGAACAAATATTCTGGAAAATTACCAATCAAAATGTTTACAATCCTGAGAGAAATATAACTATTTGTAGCATGAATAAAATCATAGGCACATCATTCATTTCAGCACATTAATAAATAACGCCCCAAGAGATTGGAATCATTTAGATGTCAGGGAAAAGTGGAATTGTTTCTTAGAGGTATTGTTTAGAAACTGAGTTAAGGGTTTAACCCATTTTCTTCAAAAAAGACCTGAAATTTGTCCTAAATTACTCATTTTTTTCTACCTACTTGATCACCAATCCTGTCAAACATTATCAATATCTTACCTCATGTAAAAAATACCAAATAGTTACAAAACTTTAAATGAGGCTTAAGAATGAGTAAAAAAAAAAAAAAGGTAGATCATTACAAAGCTGCCACTAAGACCAGTAACATCAATTCAAGTGTTTTTTCATTCCCAAAAGGCTCAGAAATTGCTATGGTCCTTGAGTATCAAGTCTAATTAGCAGCTCTTGCACTGGAGAAATCTTTGACTTTGAACTGCTAATGAACATGGGAACTATTCAACAGCAACATCTCTTAAAAACAGGTTTATACAAAAGGTTTTATTTCACAGGAGCCTTTCTCACAAACATTTGTTTAAACTTTGTCAAATTTGTTACATGAACAAAGTAATTCCAATTTGTGGCACCTGTTTTGCGTTCTTTATTACAGCACTGGATTCAAAAATCAGATTGCACTCAATAAATGTCAACTCATCAAGGGCTTCTGATGGGCACGATTTGTAAGGATTCAATTCAGGTTCCCAAAAGGTTAAGATTTAAGCCTCTTCCTTTTTTCTAATGATAATTTTTAATTTAGGAAAACCTCTCAGGGTGCACATGCACGAAAAAGTGACACCTTTCATGCAACAAGTTGTATATTGGGAAAAAGCTTAAAACTTGCATGTAACCTCACACCTTCATGTCAATTTTGCAAAGTTATGCACAGCTACAGTACCCGTACCTTCAGCCACTCCCTGTTTTGGGAGTAGCTGAAGGTGGTACATCTTTAAAATGGCAGAAGATGAATTAGAAACATGATCCTTAGCCAGAAAAAAAATATTTGGAAATATGATAAGCTAAATGTAATTATAATGTAAAATGTAAAATCCAGTAAAGTCCATTTATATGTAAAAACCTATTTTAGAATTAATAGTTTGAAATTAAATTTATCAATATAATAATATAAAATACAAATTTTAGATAAATATTTTGCCTAAAGCCAATAAATAATTATGTTAAAAAGTTGAATATTCTGCATGTTGTTTGATGAAGAGTTTAAAGGGATCTGGATGTTTGTGCC
This sequence comes from Jordanella pulchra, assembly GCA_034780135.1. Lineage (NCBI taxonomy): Eukaryota > Metazoa > Chordata > Actinopteri > Cyprinodontiformes > Cyprinodontidae > Jordanella > Jordanella pulchra. The sequence continues at coordinate 4,914 of JAUZNJ010029555.1, read as the reverse complement.
GGATTGATATTTGAATCAATAATCCTTAAATAAACTGGGAACGTATAGGTCCCCTAACAAAATGATTTACCAATGAAGGGCAATGATTGAATATTAAAAGTATAAGTTTATTTTTTTTACACAAATATCACATACTTTAACAAAATGAAGATGAAAAAGGAACCCTTTTGTTTGATTGCATTCTAATCCCTGAGGTCCCTCACCACTTCCGCCATCTCCGGTAGCCCAGCGAGACCAGTTCATCTGTAAAACTCCACTATATTTGGCAATAATCTTTTATTTTACAATGTTTTAGATTATTTAATTATGTTATAAACTAATGAATCTGCTGGAATCCTTTTGCGTTAGAAGGACTGCATAATGTCTTTAAAAAAGCAAAGGGCAACAGTTTGACAACAGTTTGGACTATTAATTTGTGTAGATTTTTTTTCTTTTCAAATATTTGGTAGATCTGACCTGAAAAAATGATCAGTTCTAACTTTTCATTTTCTTTTTAGTTGAATCTGCATTATTCAAATACCTCTGGTATAACTATTTGTTCTGTAATTAATCTAAACCAGCATAAATATAGGCAAACTTCCAACAACATGTGAGAAAATGGAGAATGGAGACTGCCAGAAAACAGGAACAGGAAGTTCAGATTTAGAAACTGAAGTATGAGCAAAATTAGCTTTGCTCTCTTACTGAGTCCTGAAATGCTTTGACAAACATGCCTATCTTTTTTCCTCATCTGTTGAGAGCAAAATAATTCTTCAGACTACAGGCAGGCTAAATTCTGTTCTAAGTCTATTGGTTTAACCCTAGGTCACTAGGGAGAGCTGTGTTTGTTTTTTTGAGTCACTGATTCAAATTAGCCCAGCAGCCTCAGTCATTCAGGTCTGCAAGGAAAAACATCGATGATCATTTCCCCTTCAGGAATGCATAGTTTCAAGGTGAAACTTCATTTTTCCTCAACCCATCATCATATGAACTATAGAATGTCATCAGGGGAGATGACAAAACACAGAGCATCTGTTAAAATACGTAGGTTCATATTATTTTTTTCCTATTATGGCCATGGATTTTATGATTTTAATCCTTGGCTGTCAGTCTCATGGGGTCTGTTGCTTCTGCTGGCTATTAGTGGAGGATTAGTGCTGGTGGGGAAGTAATTCCTCAAACTTCTTTGAGAGAAACGAGGAAGCATTTTTAAAACCACACAGATGGTTCAGAGAGTGACCTTTTTTTTATCAGTTTGTTGTTGGAATAGCTGCAATCTTTGTGCAAATGTTGTAGAGGGGGGCAATTGTAGAAAATGGTCCAAGCCAGCCAAATTGTTATACCCAAAACTAAAATTAGAATGAAGTAAGGGTGAGTCTCCTCGTAACTTCCAATATATCTGTCAACACAGATTTACTTCAGAGAGTGTAAGGCTGTAAATTAACCTCAAAACTTTGAAGAAAGGAGATCATTATGATGTCATTCAGAGACCCTGTAAAGAAGTAAAGAGCATACATGGCACATATGTCAGTGGGAGTGGTGCTGAATTAATCATTGTGTTGCTTGTGGAGAAAATTCTCTGGAGGGGGACATACCAAACCTTTCTGCTAGGAATTGACAAATGTTTTTGAAAAATCGGGGTAAAAAGATCAAAGTGCTTCATAAAAATTAGAGGAACTTCTACCACAAAAAACAGCTTTCCTACTAGTTTCCTATGGTGGTCTATCTGGTAAACTGTTAACGTGTTTTCCAGTCCCAAGTACCATGTTGTATATAGCACTTGGGGTTTGTTCAGTCATAGAGTTGTTTTCTGTATTTTTGTTCCTAAACCACTGATTTGGTCAGACCAGGAGAAGCTAAAATGGAGGGTTTCAGAGTGATTTTATTTAAAGTTTGCACGTAAACCCAGAGTTTCAACTCCTTTTTTGAGATGCCACAGATGTGCTCTGAGGCTTGCAGTGGGAGTTTACAGTTTAGCTAGAAGGGAGCCAAAACACAAACATATGAATTATCTCTTACGAGCTGGTTACGCTCTCACAGTTTTCTCTAAATGAACTGTCTTTAAAGTCGTTAACTTGGCAGAGCTATATTTTATGTTTGTCCATTTTGAAATAAAGAATTTGAAAGAATCATCTGTAAGAAATTTAAATGAAAATTGCAGCTGGTTTTAATGATTCTGCATTGTAAGCTGGATTTCGCCATCTTTGATATATTAATGTATTGATTTAGGGCACTTTAATAAATACCATGTTAAAAAAAGATTTTAAATGGAACATATTTGATCTAAAAATGGATGAAACAATAGGATTTTGGAAAGATATAAGAATCTAAATTGGGGATTTTTTTTTACCTGAAGTATTAGTTTGTCTTGAACATTTTACAAAGGTTCACTTATAAAATGACAAAATTTAATATTTTTTGTTATAGTTCGACAACATGCAGCACTTATTTACTAAGAAGAAAGGAAAATGATTTATTAATTCTCAAACTTTTTTTGGAAGAGAAAAAACTAAAATGTTTGGTGTACTACTGCATTTAACCCTGTTTTTTAAAAGTGAAACCCCCATCATGATAACAGCTGTTCTATCAAGGCCTCAGAAGTCTCTAACAGTAATTATTGAACAAACAGAACTATGAAGACCAACAAAAAAGAGAAGTCAGGGTATGAGTCATGACTATTAGCAGGGCAAGTTTTTTTAACAATTCCTCAACAAGCTATTTTTAATCCACTATCCAGAAATGGAAAGAGTAGGCAACCCTTTCAAAACACTGCAGCCCATCTAAACCAAGGTTCCTGAATTCCTGTCCTTAAGGTACATCTAAAAGGTTCAGGACACCAGAGTTGAGGAACACTGATCTAAACTGAGAGGTCGGGCAAGGGGAACATAAATCACAGAAGTAGTCGATAGGCCCATGTTCCCTCTTGAAGAGCTGGGAAGATCTACAGCTCTGGCAAAAAAATAAAAAAATAAAAAAAAAATAAAAAAAATGTGTACAGGACAACTACCTGTATGCACGTCACAAACCTGGTCTTTTGAAGACAGGCAAAAATCAACTTGAAATAATCCCTAAAGAGTTACTGCTTTACGTTTGTTTAAATCCATGTAGAGGACACAACATATGTAAAGAAAGGTGGTCCGCTCACTTGAGACCAAAATTTGATTATTTTGGCTTTAACTGTTATATGGAGGCAGGAAAACAAGTTCCAGCAGAACAATATCAGAGATGTGTGGTTAGGGATGAAGAAGATCACAGGCTTCAAGCAGAAGGATGATCAGACAGATGGAGGTCTTGACAGAGCCAATGAACTGAATACATTCTTCAATAGGTTCAGTTCAGTAACAAGCTCAGCATGTTTTTCTCACAGTCACATGGACATCCTGCCCTCTTCAGCCATTGACTCTTCTGGTTCTATGACTTTGTTGTAAGCCAAATCAGAAGATTGTGCTGTTCCCTCTGCCTTTCACATGTCCTACTCTAGAAGTCAAGTGAAGAGGCAACTGGAGAGACTGAATCTCAATAAGTCACCAGGTACTGATGGGGTCAGCCCCAGAGTCCTGAAGGTCTGTGCAGAGCAGCTCTGTGGGATCCTACAGCACCTCTTCAACCTTAGTCTGACCCAAGAGACAGTTCCAGTGATGTGGACAACCTTCTGCCTTGTTCCAGTGCCAAAGAAGACTCACCCAACAGTCCTCAGTGACTATAGACCTGTTGCCCTGACATCCCATACCATGAAGGTTCTAGAGAGACGTCAGTTGGTTCACCTCAGCAAATAAACCAGCACCTATCAGGATCCCCTGCAGTTTGCTTATCGCCGTGGAGTTGGAGCTGAAGATGCCATCATACACCTGCTTCAAAGAACTCACTGTCATTTGGACCAGACAGGTAGCATTATGAGGATCATGGTCTTTGATTTCTGTAGTGTATTTAACACCATTCAGACCGATTTACGTTGTGAAAAAGTCCAGAAGACTCTGGTGGAGGCATCAACCGTTGCCTGGATCAAGAACTACCTGACAAACAGATCACAGTTTGTTAGAGTGAAGGGTCAAATGTCTGATCAAGTAGTCGCAGCACAGGAGCACCAGAGGGGACAGTAAGGTTTGTGGTTAAAAACTGCAATTACCAGAATATATAACTGATTTTTTCTTTGGCAGGTTTTAACATTTTTAGTTAATTTTGGTGTATTCCACCCATTATAGCATCTGGGGACTCCGTTTCTGCAACTACATGATTTTATTTATTGATGGACTTAAATTACTAGCACAGCTAACAACAGGATGCACAGTAGATCACCGTAGACTCACAAGCAGAAAATAAAGCAAAACAATGAATTTACATCCACACACTCAGTAGAGATAAACTAAAATAAAGCTGTAGAATTATAGTCTATCAACCACTTTGCCCTCTTGCTGCCCCGAATGAGAGGGGGATCATTTTAGCGTAGAAATATCTTGCCTTTCAGCCAACAAAAGTAAGAACAGCTTAGCATAAATCAAGCAAAAGTACGTGTGAACGGACAGAAAGCAACTGTTTTAAATGAAAAGAGAGGTGCCTCTTGTGGTCAAACCAGGTACAGCCACATTACACAAAAAAGCTGAATCCCCAGTATTTACAGTGCATTTATACACTATTTTTCCATAGTTCATAAAAAAAAAAAAAAATCTATCTAGAGCTCGGTCTCTTTTGCTTGTACATACCAATCCTTTACCCTGGCTTTTTTTAAAAACCTGTGGCAAAGCAAGAACGAGTTTGGTTGGAGTGGCAGTGTCGCTATCCCCCTCCCCCCCATCTGGATTTTTAGGCTGATTTGATAATCCCGCGACCAACCACCGGTTCCCGCCAGGTCTTTGGTCCCGGTATTATTGAATATGAGTGCTATGTGTGATTGTGGGTCCGTGTTTCTTTTTTGTGTGTGTGTGTGTGTGTGTGTGT
>JAUZNJ010029554.1:0-15346 GCA_034780135.1 Jordanella pulchra | reverse complement strand
GAGAATTGTGTATTGTGTAATTGTGTATTGGTTTCTGAAAAACCTTTTATCTGCCACTCATATTTCCTTATTACCAACCACGCTCTAACAATATTTTCCACATTGATTCTTGAAAGGAGCCAAACAATAATCAATGTCCATTAATCCCTTAGATTACAGCTATATATCTCTACAGGTTATGTTTACCAGTGAACAGGAACTCACACTGTCACAAGAGCATTTATCAGCTGCAGTACAAGTCCAGAACCATCTTATACAGTTTCACACACTTGAGTGTTTGACTGTTCTGAACAAGCCTCCCCTTTAAGCATATGAGAGCTACATGCTGTCGCTGATCTAGAACCTACAGAATACAAGAAGGCTAACATTACCAGAGTTTTTTTATTGAATTGCATTTGACTGGAGTAATTGTAAACAATACATGAGCCACTGTATATGAGATACGTGTTAAGCAAGGAAAAATATCACCGGCTTGTGAGCTACAATATTAGTTAGAGCTAAAAAAGAAAAGAAAAGATGGGAAACTTTGATTGAATATGTTTAATCAAAAAGGGTTTGGAGGGTGACGTTGTAGAATTTGTCTCTGAGACAGGTTGGCCTGGCAGGAGTGGACCTGGTTCAAACTGGACATTCTTATGAATGCTAATGTAGGGAACATGTATGAAAATGAACAATATGCACTGGTGACAAGGAACTGGCAGTCCTGACCCAAATCTTGACACATCACAGATGGCAATGCAAAGTTTTTCCAATCATAATGTCTATTTCTTTGTAGTTGGGTAGTTATAAATAACAGAAAGGGTCGTATTATGACTTGAAGGGAAAATAAATCATGATTCCTCAATTAGTAAAGTTAATCACAAGTTTTGATCATTTTTTTTAGAATTATAACATTACTAATTTAGAACCATTTTTAATCTTGAACATTGCAAACATTTAAAACTAATTCATTAATTATTTTTTTAAATAAGTGCATTTTCCCTTGATTTGAGAAAATAAGTAAAGCAATTTCCAAATGAAGTAAGATGATTTATGTTTAAGAAAAACTAATTCATACTATTTTGAGTCCATAATGTCTTACTACCCTATTTTAAGGGCAAAAATACTTATTTAATTGGCAATTCATCTTAATTATCAGCTTAAATTAATGGTAAATACTCTAATTTTTTTAAATGTTTAATTTTTTTTTACCATTTTCAGCAGTGAGCATCTTCTGGTTGCTGAACCTGTCATTGGGTGTATTTTACAGAAACCATCCAGTTAGGATCATCTTTAACACCTAACCTCTTTACTGTGTGTAGCTTCTTCTTGCAATTATTTCAGAGAATTATATCCTGATTGTGACAAACTAAAATAAAATACATTTTCCCCTTTTAATAAAGAAGAAAATATTAACTAAACTGCAGAAACCCGAGATTTTTTAGTTAATTTTTCTCACTGGTCAGACTCACTTCACCTCAAAGTGAATTTTCATACGGTAGTTTCTTCATCTCTCCTCCTTTGAGTGACAGTGACTCTGATTGAGAAGGAATGGGAGGCCACTGAACTGGAACGGGGAAATGGGTCACCTTCTCTGCTGCTCATCCACCTCATGAGTAATTTAGGAGTGCTGCTCGGCACACTGAGGACTGACAAGCAAACAGAAGTCATATTCCTCTCAAAGCAGCGTGTTGATACCCAAATGCAAAAATATTAAAACACTGTGACCAAACAGAGCATCAATTATTTTGTTGCCCTCAACCATGGCAGAATAAAGTTACTCAGACTTTGAGCACATTTGTTTTTGGAGTGAGGCGTCCCACCCCTGCTAATTCACCTGGAGCGCGTTCAACTTTCCAAAGTGGACCTTAGAAACTGTTACAAAATTAATGGAGTAAATTAGCCCTGGGTTTCTCCCAAGCACATGTCTGCTGCTGCTTTCAAGCATATAACAGGGTGTCTGAGAAAACTTTTATTTTGAAATAGGTGCCAAACCTGTTTGGCAACAACAAACACCAAAGCCCTCGCTATAGCAACAGCCTAATTAAAATGCTGTGTTTGCTCCGCAGAAAAAGTTGCATACATCAAGGAAAAAAAACAAGAAAAAAATCATTAATCTGAGTAAAAAATACTGAGGTGCCTGGCAGCTTTATAATGGTCTCACACTTATTTGGCTTCAAAGTCAGTCCTCGATCAGCCAAAGCAAACTCCCCAAGGCCAACTCCTTTCTTCTTACAGCGTCTTCACTCTTGCTTCAGTTGCTGCAGCTGCATAATGACATCAGATTACTCAGAGAGATGTCTCACAACATGCCGCTGCAGCTGTTGTGTTCTAGTGTCAAATATGCAAAAGAAACACTGGAAAAGTTTCGTTTACTCAAGTATTTCCAGAGAACGTTTCAGTGGAACTTTAATGTTGCCTGTGCACACTTTACATCTTAACATAATTTACATTTCTTTTGTCCTAAATGAACAAAGACATTCATTTTAAGATCATTTAAGCAACTTCTAACATTTATAAAGAATGCATTTAAGTACAACTTTAGGACTGATATTTGAAGTTAACATTTTGATCTTTATAACTTTAACGTTTGCTCCCTTGCTCATTTCAATATTTAACAGAGTTTTTCCAACTATCTAAATGAACATTTCATTCATGTAGCATCTGCCTTAAAGTAATTATCCAGTTTTGTAATATGTTTGTTACCTTTCCATCTGTTTATTTCTTCCATTTATATAAAAATCTCTCCAGCTGCTTCTTATATACAGAGAAAAACCACAAAGCGTACACTTCTTTTCCTTATTATAATAATAGTTCATAAGTTGTTTTTAGGTTTAATGTATTTATTATGTCTAATATTTGAATAAAAGTTTTTTTTTTAAGTTGAAGGTTTTTGATTAAAAAGATCACAGGTTTCTGTGAAACTTTAACATCAGGCAGGAGGAACTCTTGGTAATAGTAAAACTCCAGACTTTCTACCTGTTTTTTATTTTATAATGACATAATGTATATCATTAGGTATGATCTGCTTCCAGAAGATCCTTTTTCAGGTCAGACTCAATGTGCATCCAATAAGGAGGTTATGATAAATATGATTAGGCTTCCTCTAAGAATGTACTTTCTTAAAAAGAAAATCAAAGTATATATCAATTAAGAAACTGAGCCCTACAGATTAAAAAAGCAACATCATAAATAGGTAAGATGATCAGTAAATATAATTCAAAAGTACTCTAAATGAAATATCTGCAGGTTAACTGTTGGAGTCCCTTTATTGACATGAAATATAATTACCCAAATGCTCTTGTTTCCTTTTGATTCAAGATTTTAGTTAGTGTCTTGTCTACTGTGGCCAAGAGGTGCAGATGTTTGAATTAGTGATTTCACTGAGTTTTTAAAAAATTATTCAAAGTCAAAAAATTTGATTAACAAACAAACACAGAAACACATCCAAAGCAAAGGAGAAAAGCTGAACTGACAAAAGCAGAGTGCTGCAAACACAAAACCGATGCAAAATACATATTTGCTAAACACAAAAACACTCATGCAAAGGAACAATACAGGAAGTAGCAAAACAGTCAGGAAAAGTTGCAAACTAGCACCATATAAAGTAGGGCCTCCACATCACAAGGGGAAGATGGTTCCTACTTCCTACCAGACCTAGTAAAGGCACGATCCGTAACAGCAGCTCATGTCTGAATACAGCTGTGCTTTATACTGATTGTGCTTCATGAAAAATAGCAAAATATTTAATTAAATGTATATAGCATCAGAGACAATTCCAACAGATAATTTGGTCAGATTGGTTTATAGTTTAAGGGAAACCAGTTAATTGCATCGACTCATTGACTCTTCAGCAATCCCTCACACCCAGCATGAATGGTGCTAGTTTGGATCTTTTTTTTACCTTCAGATGTTCTTCCTATGCACATGTTTTCTGTGTATGTCTCATTTTTGTCTAATTTATGGGTTTGCTATTAAATCCTGTATTCACACAGCTTTTCACTCCTCAGCCTTCGTACTTATTGAATAAAGAATTTGGAAATTATCCTGACAGTAAACGATCCAAGCGTAAGTAAGATTATATCACTATGTAATTAATTTAATGTAACATGAAAAATAATCTTCCCTTCTTCGCTTAATTAAATGTGTTTTAATCATGTTTTATTATTTCCGTAATACAAAAGCAACTCTAAATATTTGATGTCATGAGTTTGAAACAGGACCATCAGATAAAACCAGTTTCAAGACACAGAGTAAAAATTGTCCTTTTTATATCAGTAATAAATGTTACTGTCTATTCGATAGCCATTAAATCTCAATGATATCAGCTCTGAAGTTCCTCTCAGGACCTTCAGCTCCAGCCAAAGTCTCACTTTCTTCTGAGTGTCATTAGTCTGCCACCCTTCCTTTCCTCCTTGATGGCCCCATTTTGTCTTAATGGTGCTTGGCGCAATGATACGCGGAGTGTGATGGGATTATTAGCCACAATTAAGGACAGGGTAGCTAATGGCTTCCAACGAGGCATTAACTAGAGGAGCGGATATAGGCTGTCTGAGAGGAAGGAGCTGTCTTTGGGGGGGTGGGCAACATTGGTTCAATTTAATAATCTGATACTTTAGTTTGTGTCTGCAGGTTTTTTTTTTTCCTGTCAAGGTTCTTAACTCTGCCTGTTGGTTTGTTGGGTTCTTGGTTAAATCCTCTGTTAAACTTACCTCAGTTTGCCATAAAACACCGAATGTTTGGTTTAGAAAAGATCTAAAAGTTAACAGTCTGAGCAGCTGCAGAGATCAAGGTAATCCTCAGGGTGAGAAGGACTGAAGCTTCAGGCAGTCGAGCCCACAGACTGCTGGATCATTGTTTTTTCTCTGGTAATCTCTGGCTCAAATGGAGATTTTCTGTATCACTAATCTTGTTCACTTCTTACCTTAGAATTTTCGCCATAAGAATCAGATTCAGAGATCCTCACATTTCCAGATTGGAGATTAACAAACCAGAATTCACCACCTCCTAAATCAGGGGTTCACAGACATTTCACCTGCTAAATGTACAGATAATTACTTCATTCTTTATTTATTTATTATTATCAGATAATTGTTATTACATTTTTAAACCAATTTATTTTTATGACATTTAATCATCTAATGTATCATTTGAAATTATTAATTTTGATTTTTTAATTTAGTGAGATATTTCATTTTGGTGCATTTTACAATTTAATGGTATAATTAATACTTGAATCAAAGATTAGATAAATAAATAAATGTCACATCAACTTATTTCACACTACATTTATTCAATTTTTGAGACATTAAAATACACAAATGTTATATTTCGATCCTCAATATACCTGATGGATCACGTCGAAATGATTGTAAAAATCATGTCGTTTCTGGGGGAACTACAGCCTGAAAAAAAAAAAAAAAAAAAAAGACACCATGCAGAAAACTGATGAGAATTAAGAGTTTATTGTCTCCATCCTTTCTGATCTATACTTTAGTTGTATTTTACACTTTTCTTGGGGGAAATCTGGACTAAAATATCTGACAACACAACTAAACATTGGGTACATTAAACCAGGGGTCCCCACCTGTGTTGAATATGTTGAGGTCAAAATTAACAGATGTACTTAACTTTATACATGTAAATATATATATATATAAAGTAACTCTATGTATGTTTAGGGGGATGCCAGTCTACTACAATGTTATTTTTTGGGGTCACAGACTGAAATGTTTGGGAAATTCTTTAGTTTTCTTTTTTTAAGCAAAACTGAACAGGAAAGTATCACATATGAGGCAAATCTATTGAGAATATCAAACATGGTCTTTATTTCACCATCACAACACCTGGGAATTCAAAACAGATTATTAACACTTTAAGGAGGGTTCAGAGGATTATGTACGTTTCTTTATATACATAATCCAGGAACCTGAAGAACTTTTAATTTTCTTTTGATGTGAGAAGTCAGTTAATCTTATCCAAGATGTTTAAACATTAAAGAGTTATTAGGACATTAAATGGAAGCTCAGTAATCTCACCCAGTTTTCCAGGTAAAAACACACTGTTTTCATCTTATTATCCAAAAGAAATATTTGCTTATTCCCACTGATAAACAAGGAAGGAGATAAATAAAGTGTTGCCACCACATTTTTACCTCAACAGGACTTTTCATCAATGAAGAGAAATAAATAAAACCCTTTAGCCTGAAGAACAATAAGGTTTATTTTTAAAAAACAGACACTTCGAACTTTTTGAAACATTGTTGTGAGACTCACAACATGCTCTTTGTGCTGCTGGTGGCTTTGAGGCAGGATGGATGGTGAAACTTTGAAACCATTGACAGAGGTGACTGACACCTGAGTGTGATGTCTCTGAGGGCGAACCTGAACTGAGAGGGGTGTGGGGGGGGCTGGGAGGGGCTCTGGAAGCAGCTGACTGACAGAATAAAAGGAAGATAAAAACACAGACCATCCACATACCTCCTCAGAACACATTTGCATTTGACATTTAAGGCCTTTCAAAGATCCTCTTAAGAACTGAAAAACGTTGCATCAAGACGAGAAAGCTTTTCACCATCGGGTGGCTGTTGTATTAGAGCTTGAAAGAACAAACATAATGTTCGAAATCACACATCAAGTGTCTGCAGCGGCAGAAAAAATATCTTCTGGCTGAAATTAATCATGGAAACAGTTAGGCTGAAACTTGTTGTAAAAGTCTGTTATCAGTTTTGACAGGAAGTTTTTTTCTACTTAAAGTGTTGCATCATGTTGTCTGAGGATATAAAACAGTTCTTCTAACAGCAGCAAATTAAATGGTCCAACCACCCCGTGAAAACTGGATGCAGCAGCAGAAACACCTGTTGGTAAAGCTTTTAAATCCAGTCAGTCAGGAGCCTCCACCGAGTCAAACCAGAGAACGGTTGGTCACAGTACATGAGTGCAGCTAATTAAATCCTTTAAACTTTCCAAAATTAAGTTATCTCTTGCTGGCAGTTGTTGCCAACAAGTGAAGCCTTGGATTTCTACCTTTGGCAATCCCAGAGAGGAAAATGAAGAAGAAGCTCTGCCTTCATTTCATCTTCCTAGAGAGCAGCAAGGAGCTGATAAAAGAAGGAAATAATTTTCTAAATGTTCGTTTTGTTGTTTCGGATAGACTCATCCAGGATCAAAACCAAGTTTCTTGACTTTAGATCCAACTTGTCAACTTTAATTAAACAAAATCAGTTGGAACAGAGGGGATGTTTACTCTGCATAAACAGATTATTATTATTGTCATATGGAGAGAAAATAGATTCAATAAATGTGTCTATGCAACACACAGTGGCAGAGTGTGTGTGTGTGGGGGGGGGAGCAAGGCTATTTAAGGAAGGGTCTGTGAATGAATTTGTTTCTGAGTCATTTGCAGCTGATTTAAGTGCATATTAGGCACAAGAGGGAAACCACTTGTGTTTGTCATTTTCCATTTATAAATATTGTACTGATAATAAAAACCTCAAACACAACTTAGCATATGTCAGGATGTAAATGTGCTAAAAGTAAGTTTTTATTTTTTCCTTTTACTTATTACAGTTTATTTTATATAGTATAAGGGCAATACCTCCTCTTTCCTTTCATAAAATAGACCAGGAAGATTTTTTTTTTCTGCTTACAAAAAAGTAACTTAGTAATTGTTACTTAAATTTAGCTTGATTTATTTTAATTCCAAGTAAAATTTAGCACCAATAATTTTACTTGTATTTGAGTAGATTTATGGTATTTTTACTTGAGTAATTTTCTATTCAACTCTTTGCACCTCTGCACAATACCAAGTACTGCACAGGTGTGATATGGTGCTGTGATGTTGGTCATTTGGGGGGATTGGTAGATCTTAGGGTGGTCCTCCTGCTCCCCCTCTAGCTCCTCCCCTACTTACACTTGTTTTGCAAATACAGTTTTAGATACTTACTGTCTGAGTAAAATATGATTTGTAAACTCCAAAAAATAATAATAATAATTCTGTGCCTGCAGGGCAGCATCCCGAGGCTTGGAGAAGGAATGATCTTGGTAACATCAAAGAGAAAATCCAAGCTTGGAATGATTCAGCCACATTCAAACCAATATGCAAGTTTTATATTGTAGAGTGGAGATATGACTCTAATCAGGACGATAGACCTTTTAGGTGCTGAGCTGAGTTCTTATTTGCCCCCCAGGATGGAAGTGACATTCCCTATAAACAATCTATCCTCACATTATTCAATGTCTTAGCCAGTTTTTTCTTCTTTAAAACCTAGAGGTACTTCGTTGCAGTGTTTACCCCATGTTTACTTCCTGGTTCCTGAAGCAATCATATGAGAGCCACAGTGTTTTCTAAGCATTTTCTAGTACTTAAGTGTTTTTATGCTAGCAAAAAAGAGCAATATCTTCCAAACATGAAATAAGCAAGAAAAACAAATCAGGAATTATTTAAACAATGGTTAAGAATCCTCGGCAGCCATTAAAGTATTTGCACAACAAGTTACTGATGCTGCATTGCCTTTATCTTGAACTTAGTTGTCCTACATCCTTATCTGTTGATTTGCCAACCTGCACAACACAGGAGGAGGAGGAAGAGGGGGGGACCTGTTTTATAGTGTTTTTTTGTAATTTGAAACACAATGCATCTTTAATAATCATTGCTCCTAATACTTAATCAAAAGCTTCTTAGTTAGTCAAGTATTGTTCTAAGAACACCAACCCAAGGTATAAGAAGAATAAATGAAAACATAATACAAGCTCTGGCATTCTTAAACAGCAAAGGATCCAAACATATGGAAACTCACAACAAGCCTGAGTAAATTCCCAGTCATCTGGATCATTTCAACCACAAAACAGGTTTAAATCAAAGACAACAAACTTTAGCTCAGTTTTTCCAAAGACATTTCCACACCTCTCTTTATCAGCTCTGTCACCCCCGAGCAATCTGTAGGTGGAGCACTGATGTTTTTAAGCTGCATGGAGATCCCTCCTCCAAGTACCTTCAAAATCAGATGCAAAGCAAAGACCCAGCTGTCGTTCTCATGGGTTATTGGAGTCTTTTTTTGAAGGGGTTTTGTGTTTGGCCATTTATTATGATGAGTGAGTTGATGTAATTTCCAGGACTGAAATATCAATGCTTGGAAGATGGCTTTTGTTCCACAAAGATGGCTTTTGTTCATCTTGTTTGTCAAAGGTGTGTCCTCTGTTCTTTAGGTGACTGTCCTCTGCTGAGTCTGGTTGACCTTTCTGAACTGGATGACATAAATAACGCTCCCCAGCTTTAGTCTTTGTGTTCTGTCTTTGGGATGAAGCCGTTTTTTCTGAATTTCCTGTTGGATTTGAAATTCAGTGACTTATTATGTTCAGAGAAAATTCCTCTGAGTTTCCTAGAAACTCTTGACACATGGAAAAACAATGTTTTATCATCTCTCTGTTTTCTCCTCTGCGTTAGATGTAGTGTTGTTCAAACCGATATTTTTTCCCTTCCGCAATTGAGGGAGTATTGTCAGTTAGGTAACTCATAAACTCGCAACGGCCTCTTGTCTTTATCATATTTCGTCAGCAAGTGTTTTACTCATTTAGTGAAATGATCTAAACTTTCAGAGGAGTTTTAGCATGACTTCCAGAAATTGGGGCTGCGGTTCCTGTGCTTTCCTCAGCTCTGGGTCAGCTGTTAAAAGATAAAGCTGCTTCTCTTAGAGATTTTTTCTGCTGGGTTTTCAGATCAGCTCTTCTCTGCAGAAGCTCGGAGAGAAAGTCTAGATATAGTTTACCCATGTGACTGTTTGCTTCGGACATTGATTGCACAGAAAAACTACGGTACCTATCCATTTTTTTACTTAATCTAGAGTCTGTTACATATCACACACAGCAGGCAGCATTAGATTATTGCTGCTGTTCTATGAAGCAGTTTCACTCAGCCTTAAGACAGAGGTGGACCTTGCAGACCCTGCAGACCACACTTGACCACAGGATTTTGCCTTATTTGCTGCAAAGTGGAGTTTTTATCTGAGTTACTTGAAAATAGTATCTTGGATGATAAAGGGTTAAATTATCGATCCAAATATGAAAATTGCTGGCCTGGTGGGCGAGTCAGCCATTTGTTCACTGATCCCCACTTTGCTGCTGGTGATGGTGGGAAAAGGGAGCAAACTGTAGCTGATGGACTATTTTATTTTTTGTGGGTCTCCATAATGTCACCAGGATCTGTGCTGGGAAGGTTCTCATTTGAAGTCATGCATAAGAGAATTATTCAAGGCTAAATACACAGTGTTTTACCAGGCTGTGGTTCTGCATACCATGCATTTAGTTTATTCCATCCCATGTTGTTGTCCCTCTCATGGTTGTATTCCATGGATCCTGCCAAAGATCTTAAGTAATCTCTTTATAATGAACTCCAGAAGAACCGGTATAAAAGAGTCAAAGCAATTTAATTTCTTGACCTGGATGATGGCTTCATAATCTATGCTTGTGTACAAATGTAATAAGCATTACTGTTAATGTGTGCTAATGTTTCCACAATGAAGCTGTTGTCTCCACCTTTTTCTGCAGGAGTGGAGAGAGAGCAGACATCTAGTCGTTTCTCTCCCAAGCACAGGGTGACTTTTGTTCTCAGAGAGAGGTTACGAGACAGATTGAACGTCTGTTGAGTTTTCCTCTCTCCTCCTGGCTTTTGGTTCTTCTCCAGCCGTGCGCTGGCGAGAGTCTGTGGCAGGAACCATTAGGATGAGGAATGACAGGGAATTCTGGGCCAACCTTCGGGGCTCGTGCAGAAGAGATTCTTAACAACCACATGCTGTAGAGGAGATGTACTGTATAAGCAAATTCTTCATAGGCGGAGTCCTTTACAACGCTGTCACCAAGCTGCTGCTCTTCTGTGTCAGATAATCAACTTTAAACTTTGACAGTTTAGATAAAGTTTGACCCTTGTTGATCCAAACTTCTGTCCACAGAGCCTGTGTGATCCAAACACAGACGAGTCGCAGGCAAAAAAAGAAGAGAATCACATCACACTTCACAGCTGTTTCACCTCTGTGATGAATTATTTCCAGACCGCAGTGATTCACTATAAAGCAGACAATGAATCCTCTTTGACAGACCTCATCAAGTCTCTGTACCATAAGCTCTCATACTCAAACGCTCATTATGGAAATGGGTTGCAACATAGCAAATCAGTCTTCAAGTTGCAAATGAGGGTTTTAAGAAGAACTATCACATCTGCGACTTGGGCAGAAAGTTAACCTCTTTTTAAAAATATCAGTTCATTCAAAACTTCAAAATTTGCAAGCAAGATAGACAAGATAGGCGAGTCAATGATGAGGTTATGATATATGTTGTCACCACCATTTTGTCTCAGATCAGTTGGCATCGCATCATGAAACAGAAGAAGGACTATTTTATGAGGCAGCCATCCAGCCAAGTTAATAACTGAGAGAATGTCTTATGGCTTCACTGTGTGCTGCTGCCAAAGTGGATGATCTGGCAGAGGATGCATCCATCACATCTTCCATAATATTCTCACTTCAAAAACCACAATCTGCAGAGGCATCTGAACATTGAGAAACGGGCGGTCTGAAAGCAGGCTTTGCAGGATGCTCGCATAGTAAGACGTTTCTTCCCAGAAAGGTGGCAGTGGGCGTCATTTGGAGGGTCCCAGGGGCAGGTATTAGCATGGTTCCCTTGTAGTTCATTTGAACACATGGTGCTGTGGTCACTGGGACTTGGGATCAGATGGTCTTGGCTGCTTTTGCTGTAGTTAAGGGACATAACAGGGCTGTAATAGAGCTAAGTACAGTCCCAGAGGCTCTTTCGGTCACTTGGAGTAACATGAAATGATGCATAAAGCACAACCCAGCAGCACCATCTCTGCTGCGGCCTTTTAAAAAGGTTAACTCAGTTTCTTTACTGTGAAAGGCATCTTTTCACATTCATACAACTTGTGAGTTTTATATCAATTATAAACATTATCCCTTCCTTAAAAAGCAGTTTCTCTCCTATTCTGTGGAACATCATGAAACAGGTTACCTTTCTCTGACCCTAACAGGTGTAACACAACACCCAGCTTTCTGCACTTCTCCATAACACTGTGGATCAAATGTTGGCAACAAATGTCACAGGAAGACAAAACAGTTCCAGTTCACATAAAAATGATGTTGCATGCTGTCCCCTCCAGACTGCATGACATCAATCCGGTTCATTCCAGGTAGATTTTTGTCAAGTCATTTTTAATCCAATGATGTTCAAAATTCCACTATCCAATGATCCTATAATACATTCATAAGCACAGGATCATGTACTAATAAATTGTAAAACCTTGTCTAAATAAGCTAAACCATCTGCATTGTTCACTTAGAAGTGCAAAGTTCCTGCACATCATAATAATGACCACTAGCTTAATCACAGTGGGCAGCTATATTAAGGATGTTCCAACGTAGCATCGCTGTTGCTTTGAATATCATCATTACAAACTTCTTATTAGTAGGTGAACATTAATGCTTAAATGTACTATTTTTGTTTTTAAGCCTTAAGAATATACCCCCCAAATTTCCCTTTGCTGTCAAGTCTGCTGTGTAGTTCTTTAAAGTATCTCTGCAGCATCGCTTTATGTTTCCTAGAGGTGCTGCAGTTTGTTTGTTTACTATCGTCAGCTATCAGTCTGCCATGACGTTGGGATTGAACCTGAACAGATGGAGAACCACTAACTGAATTTCCTTTCAGAATTAATAAAGTATAATCTAATTAAATTGAAAACAGCAACCTGCAATGCATTGTGTAATCTGTCACCTTCCTATCAGAACCTGTTTACCTTTAGATATCTGAGCACACCTAACCTGGCTTGTCATGTCTGTCCGATTGTCGGGGATCTGGATGGGTTTGTTTGTCCCCTTTGAGTTGCAGGTACCTGTTGAGCAGGTGAACATGGTGTAAACCAATAAAAAGAGACGCCTGCCAATCATTCATAGGTTAAGTGTTAGCCTTTACCCCTGCAAACCTTAAGTGAGAAACTTTTTCAGCCTTATTTCTGTGCTAACTTTTGTTCTCCGTGTTTCCTTCCAAGTTCGCCTCTGACAGCAGTTTTCTCCCAGTGTTTAGACTTTAACAACATCCTCTCTGTTATCTGGAGCCAAACCTTTCTGGAACCAAAGATCGGCCTCACCTGGACTCCTTTAACAGTCACAAGCAAACTTGTTCACCCACCACCATCTCCTGCAAAAGGAGGATCCCTGCCCAAGCCTATCCTGGACTTTGCCCACTCTGCCCTGTCCATCCATCCTCAGACTACAAATAGGGTCCAACTTTCAAAATCCTTACAATATTTACTCCAACCATCTCACCATCTGACTCCTCCGAAGCGAGTCTGCACTGAACCTTCCCTGTTTTTGGTCTCTTTATGATAAAGAAAACAAACCTTTACCAACTCTGACTCCTTAGAGTTCTCTTATATCTGAGCTAAGAAACTCCCTTGCCACTGAGTGAGAACTAAGCAATGGATTAAATTGGCGCTATATAAATAAACTGAATTGAACTGAAATAAAAATATTGCAGTTTGATCAGAGAAAGCGGGCGTGGTCAGGGAGAGTGGGCGTGTTCTAACAGCGCAGGCTTGGTATGATAAGGGTTTGTGTTTCCTGCAGAGACTATAAAGGACAGGGATGGTTACTCATTTTTCCAGTACAGACAAGCATGTATTGAGAATAATGCCACTGTGGGCATGATTTTGATTAAGGAGCAACATTATTTCTCAGTTAAAAGCTCAGAAAAATTGATCTTTCATGATATAAGCGCTTTAATAAACACTAATGAATATATCAGACTTATAAAAGCTTATTTAAGTTATTATTACATCCAAAATCAGCTGTTTAATAGACAGTCCCATCCAGAGCATTAACCTAATTAATAGTTCTGATTGAGACATACTAAAACACTTTGTGAACTGTGGCCAAAAATCTTTGATGGTAAAATGGAGGGAATATATTCATCAGTGCATTAAAGTTCCTACGTGTCATTTTTCTCTGGCACAGAACCATGAAGGATTATTAAATCAATGATTCCAGCGCGGCTGTTAAACGTATTAAAACCCAAATACTTCTTAAGCTCATTTATATCAGAATTAAAATGCTGAGTGTCTTCTGAGTTTTGTAACCAATGTTCAGATACAGTATCTATGTAATATAAGTGAGGATTTCTCATCACGTACAGAATACACACAGGCAGAGACCACAGATCACTGCAGCATAGAAAATTACATTTCAATAAAACAACAATTCTGGTAGAAATATTTTTTTTAAATGGGGCAAATATATGTAAGGGAGAACTTTTTGTCTTTTGACTTTCTGTCCTAAATTAGCACATATTTTGTAGCTGGAGCTTCCTTATCTTTTCCTGACTTACATGAATCACCAAAAAATGTATTTTATAGTTGTTTGTATAAGTCTAAAGTCTTTCTTCTGCTTGATTTTGTTTTTTTTTTATGTGAACATTTTATTTATTTGGGTATTTTTACTTTATCTTATACTTTGAAAATTACTCTGATTACATTCATTTTAAACGTTAAATAAGATTTAGTGTTAGAATTTCTGTCACATATCCATCAAAAACAAGCAGCATGTGTGTTTTGATTGTCCTCATTTTTTCCAACAGTGTGTAGTAATTTTTAAAAGAAAATCCCATTCATGATAATGTGCATTTTCTAAGAATGTTTAGAGCAACCATCCGTCATCATGCTGAAAATCAATAAAAATGCTCATCTTGGTTTGAATTTCTTGAAAAAGCTAAATATACTTTAACCAGAAGTGAAGCCGATTTCCTGATTGTTTCTGTTGAATTAATGATAAACATAACTCAACTTATCCTGATGCTGATCAAACCAGTTTCTGGTAGATATGCAACCAAAACCATATTTGCAGCATTGTGAAGTGACACCATCAGCAGGTAAAAACATTGACTTTAGAAATATCATTCCCTCGTGCCTAAACTTAATGAAAACACACAGAAATGTGATTTAAACTTTCTGTCTAAACAAAGTCTAGCAGAGAAGCACAGATAATGACAAACGGACATGACGTTACGTCCCATCCATCTTCCTCACTCTTCTTCCCAGTTCTTCATGGCTCATCTGCGTCCCGTTGCTGAAGCCTCCTCCCCTTGACCCGTCTTCGGACCTTCTCCACATGTCTCTCCACACTCTGTACTTCCAAAGTCACAATGATCTATGTTTCTCTGGCTGTGTGACTGCTCCTCTGAGCTAAGAAATGTGACTGTGAGTATCCGACTGAGCTCAGAAACCCTTTAGAACAAAGGTGTCAAAGTGGTTCCAGAAAGGGCCGTGTGGCTGCTGGTTTTCTTTCCACCCAAGCAGTAGCACACCAGACTCA
>JAUZNJ010029553.1:0-15346 GCA_034780135.1 Jordanella pulchra | reverse complement strand
ATTGTACCATAAAAAATTCCTAGTTTGTGAACTCCTTCACTAACAATGGCAATAAACCTTATTCTGATTCTGATTCTTTAAAATATGTTGTTCTACTCTAAAAAAATATTCTAAAGCTCTCCTGGAAAAGGTAAGCAATAAATAAATGCTTACATCAAACAAACAACAAACTATTAGATGCATCAATTGTCTTGAATATGTCTCCAATATATTTGTGAGGGTTTTAGCATCTCTAAACTAAAATTAGAAGAACGGTAGGCACAAATGACAGTCACTTTGTTGCTTTTCTTGTCAGTTAAAACAAAATGTTTTAAGAAATGATGCATAAAGATTGAGATGTTCTGACAGCCTCAATACAAGAGATGAAAATGGGTTTTTTAGAAGCGCTACAATATAGCACCTTTCACTGACACTTATGTTGCTGAAAGTTTGAGTCTGCCTCCTTTTTCTATTGTCAGTTGGAAGCTTGGGGTCAGTCCTCCAGAGAGTATTCATAAGAGTCTGACGTAATCTTTGGATTACAGTCTTCAGCTGCTAAGAAGACTTAGTAAGACGTCTAAAACTATCTCCCCTCTTTGTCATATTCATCCGTTTCCCTTTAAAATGTCCTTTAACTTCGCTGTTTCTCCATTAATTTGTCTCAGCATTTTTTGTAATTCCTTTGCGTTGTTATTCCTCCCTTTATGCTTCTGTACCTTTGAAAAAGAAGGCCTCCCCTCGAATCTGGGCCACCGCATCAAAGGTAGTTGTGCATCTGTCTGGGGCGTCTCGTGCCAGCCTGGGAAATATTGGAAGAGAGCAGGAAAGAGAAATATAGTAAAAGGACAAACAAAAGTATTTAGGTAACAATTCAGAATTTTCCCTCAAACACACAACAAACAGGATCCTTTTTTGGCTTTTAGCAACTGTTCAGCTGATATTTTTAAAATGTTTCTAAACACTCATGAGTTTTCCTGCTATCCACTATAACAAGGCTCTAAAGGGACAAGTGATACTATACTCAACAAAAAAAGGAAAACCCATCAGGCAGAACCAGCTGAATCCCTAGGTGCATTTTTTTTCCTGGGGTTTTTAAGTGATTTAAAGCTCAAACGTGGCCTGCCTGTCAATGATGAAGCTAATAGCACCACGGGGCTGGGAGTGGGAGCACGCCAGGCCTTATATTACCAACAAGGGTCTCTGTTCAGACCTCTATTAAAACTACATCACTGCCGAGTGGACGGATTGGTGCCCTTGTCAGGCCTGATTCAACTCTCTCACTCATTATGGTCTGATGAAATTAGAAAAACTAATGATGGAAGTAATGGTTTAAACTACTAGGAATTGGCATCTACGTATTTGATTAACTACCTCTCAAGTAACCTGTTTATATTTGTGTTTGATATTTCAGGAATAAACGGGCAAATTTTTAAAAATTTAGAGACCTGTTTGGGTTTGTGAATGTTACGCCAGTATTATATGCCCAAGACTGGTATTGCATTTAAATGCCAAAATTTCACATACTCAATTTGCTTTTATTGACATTCCTGTCTACTGCATTCTTCAGGCAGTGTCACTATGAATAAAAATTACAGAGTAAATATCTAAAGGTTTTGAAATACTCACTTTACACCAAATGTAAAGTAATGCATAAATGGGTTTTAAGATTATAGTGTTTTTTATGGCACATGATTTTTTTTTTTTTTTAAGCTTTTACTTACAGAATAGTCGATCTATTTTCAGGAAGATCAAGCAGGACAGGAGGCTCAGGTGTGAGCGAGGGGTTCCCTGGTTGATTTGTGTGGGAAACTGAGTCTCTGACGCCTACGAGATGAGATGAATGAATAGAACATTATGAAATTAAAACTCTTAGTAATCCTCACTTCATGTATAAATTTCCACCCACTCCACTTTTGTTCAATTCAATTTATTTTCTGACACATTTCTTAAGTGTTTAAGCCAGCATTACACACTTTGAATGCTGATCATTTCCTTTTTTAGTTCTCACACTGACACTTCCCGCATACAAGCGAAGCATGATAAGGTCACATTCCATAACAGGGTCCAATTAACTTCTTACGTTTTTTTTATTAAATCAATATCCATGCTCTATAAAACTCATCAAAGGGTTCTTCCTGCACAACGAGGCCTCTGCACCTTGACTCTCCCATAAACAGGTGTTCTTATCTGATAGATGGCATAATGACTGCAGAGGCTTGTAAGTCAAGGCCAGTAAAGGAGGAGAGTGTGAAAACACCACTGGGTCAGGGAACACATCATCTGACCAGAAAACATACTGTTGGAAGCACCTGAAAATATGGCTAGGCATAAAAATGACAAAGGCTTATTGAGGTTAAATAGTGGTGTAGAATTTTAATTCCATGTTGTTAAGGTACCCACCACAGCTACAATACTGTGAAAAAGATATTACCTCCATTTTGGCCTTTTGAGTATTTTCTTTTTATTTGCCAAAGATATGTGTATTATTCGTTTAGAATGAAAAAATCTGACAGAAAACTACGCTTAAGCATTAAACTTGGAAATGAGTATTTCAGACTTCTGGGAATGAATTTTAGGCCACATTTCTTAAGCGGTCAAATTTACTACAATATCACAATCATAAAAATGAATTAATTATAAAGCAAAAGAACAAATTCAACTATGATTTCAATGTGCAAGAACAGTAAAATGTTCAATAATACAAGCTCATTTAATAGTATAAACTAGAGTAATCTGTTCCTCCCCAAGTGTTTGTTTTGTAAACTTGTGTAAATGATAGAGATTGTGAACGACCATCCAAATCAGTTGCTTAATTCAGATTAATTGGAGAGCTTTTGAGTTAAGATCATGCCACTGAATCTCATTTGCATTCATTATGTTAACTTGTTGACTCCAATACCTTCATCTAGTGTTTTGAATCATCTAAGGGTGGACCACCTGGTTTGCTTAAAATCACTGTGTGGACCTTCGCCCCAGAGGTGGGTAGAGTACCAAAACATTTCTCTGTAAAGAATAAGACTGCTTCAACCTATTTTTACTCAAGTTTATGTATAAAGTAGCCTACTCAAGTACTGAGTAACTTATAGTAACATCTTACTGTAACAATTTAAAATGATGAAAGACATCAGACAAAAATATGCATTTATGGTATTTTTAATGATTAAAATAAAATAATATATGCAAATAGTTGATGTACTTATAAAATAGCAGGTTCAGTCAGAACAAAACTTTTGCAGATCAATTTATGTTCAACATAATCTACCGTAATACACAAACAACATAATGAAGAGCAGAATTAATGGTTCTATCAATTGCAGCAGGTTGTCTAGAGTCTATAGAAGCATAAAAGCCTTAGATAACATTACCACCACGTTTGATGGTTAGTATGATGCTCCTTTTCTGGAATGTTGTCTTAGATTAACAACAGATATATTGATTCATGCCTTTCAAAATGTTCGGGCTTTGTCTCGTTAGTCCATAGATTATCTTCCCAAAAGTCTGCGTTTCAGAAAATTTGATGAATTGCACTTGTGATCTTCATGGTCAGCAGTTGTTTTCAGCTTACAACTCTCCCCTGGATTCCAGTTTTTCTCAGTCGTATCTATATATAATAAACACTGACATAAATGAAGAAAACCATGTCTGCAGTGATTTAGTTGATGTTCAGGGTGGTATGCAACTGCGATGAGTTGTTGATGCACTTATGGAGTAATTTTGGCAGGTCAATCATTCTTCGTGAGGATTCCCAGTGTTCCCTCTTTTCTCAAGTTGAGGATGATGACTCACTAATGTTTACTGTAGCCTATAGCATTTGTTTGCATGCTGATTTATTTCATTGACTCTGATTTTCATCGTTTTTGAATTTCTTTAGATCTGGACATAATTTAATGGTTTTTTTTTAATATTGTGGCCTACTTTATATATTCAGAGAGGTTCTATTTTGAGAGACGTTTTGGCTTTAGTATTAGTATTAGTATTAGTCAGGTCTGGGGTCGGAGAGATAAACTTAGCCAAAAAAAAAAAAAATGTAATCACTGTTAACTTCTCAATTGAGAAGGTAGTAAAATTTACACTGCTCAAACAATTAAACACTCAAATAACAAATTCATCCTAATATGAATGAATTAAATATTCTAATTGAATACTTTCTATATTCTTTTGTTATTTGTGCACATACAAAATTCAAGTAGAAAAACACTGTACAGCCTAATCCGATTTTGTGTGGCCTTCATGTGCCAGTAGGACCTCTCTACAATGCCTGGTGAATTGGAATCCTAAGGGATCTCCTCCAAGAACTGGACTAAAGCATATGCCAACTTCTGGACAGTCTGTGGTGCAATGTGATGCTGGTGGATGGATTGAGACCTAATGTCCCAGATGTGCTCAAACGGATTCAGGTCTGGGGAACGTGTGGGCCAGTCCAAAATGCCAATGTCTTTAATCTTGCAGAAACTGCTAACACACTCCAGCCACATGAGGTCTAGCCTTGTCTTTCATTAGGATGAACCCAGGGCCAACTTCACCAGCATATGTTCTCACAGGGGTCTAAGGATCTCATCATGGTACCTAATGGCAGTCGTGCTACCTCTGGCTACCGTTGCTTTGTGCTCTTCAAAAGATGCCACCCCACACCATTACTGACCCTCTGTGAAATTGGTCAAGCCAAGGGATGTTGCCAGCAGCAAATTGCTCTCCACGGTGTCTTCAGACTCTGTCAAATCTGTCACATGTGTAAAGTGTGAACTTGCATCTCTCTCCAGAGAGCACAGGGTGCCCATGGTGAATTTGCCAACACTGGTGTTCTCTGGCTCATGCTAAGTATCCTGCATGGTGTTAAACTGTAAGTACAACCCCCATCTATGGACATCGGGCCCTCATACCATCCTCATGGAGTCGGTTTCTAATCGTTTGCCCAGACACATGCACATTTGTTGCCTGCTGGAGCTCATTTTGCAAGGTTGTGGCAGTTCTCCTCCTGTTCCTCCTTGCACAAAGGCAGAGGTAGTGATGTATTGTTGTTGCCCTCCTACCGCCTCCTTCACATCTCTTGGTGTGCTGGCTTGTCTCCTGGTAGCGCCTCTAGCCTCTGGACAATACGTGTACAGACACAGCAAAACTTCTTCCCACATCCCACATTGATGTGCCATCCTGGAGCCACCAGTGTGGGTTGTAGAGTCTGTCTCATGCTACCACGAGTGAGAAAATATTGCCACCACTGAAATGTGACCAGAACATCCACCATAAAGAATAGGCACTGGAAAGTTGTCTGTGGTCCCTACCTGCAGAACCACTCCTTAATTGAGTGTGTCTTGCTTATTGGCAAAAAATTCCAGCTGTTGTCTATTGGCACAACACCATGTGAAATTGCTTGTCAATCAGTGTTACTTCTGTTACAATTAATTTCACTGAAGTTTGATTTAACTGAAGTTATATTGTGTTGATTACGTGTTCCCTTATTTATTTTGAGCAGTGTATTTTTAAGCCTGGGACAGGTTGGTTAATTTTGTTTCTTTATACATGAAATCATCTTTTGAATGCTATCAGGTCATTTTGTGCAATTATACAGTTTATTGGATCATCTAAAGGTTTAAGAGTACCCAACAACACTAAGATATCTATAAGTGTGCACATTTTTTCACA
The DNA here is from genome assembly GCA_034780135.1 of Jordanella pulchra. Taxonomy (NCBI): domain Eukaryota; kingdom Metazoa; phylum Chordata; class Actinopteri; order Cyprinodontiformes; family Cyprinodontidae; genus Jordanella; species Jordanella pulchra. The sequence continues at coordinate 9,727 of JAUZNJ010029553.1, read as the reverse complement.
GTGGATGGCTACTTATGCAAGTGGGAAATTCACTTGATATTGAAAATTTAGCTTTTCTTTACTCTTTTGCTATTCACACATTTTGTAACACATGAGCAAAGGTAAACTCCTTCATACCGTAGAGTTGCCAGACACGCACTTTGTCTTCATAGGGTAGATCATATTTCAGAGGGTCCCCTACAGGACCCTGGTAGTATGGTCTCATGATGGACTCCATGGCTGAGGTGTGAACTAGACCGATGGCATGACCAAACTCATGGACTGCAACAGCAAACAGGTCCATCCCATGAGAGTCTGGTGAGGCAAGGCAGGGAAAATAAGAGTAATGAAATTCTGGTGAAAAACATGGCATAAAGGAAAAGCTAATAAAATAAAACAACAAAAACAAAAAACAACTCAAGAAAAATATCAAAGGTATGGCACGTCAGTGGACGTGCAAGGATTTCTAAATCTGGAACTAAACAGAACAAAATTTTATTCACCGCCAAATTCAAGTTGTAATTGGAAAACCATTGTATTTTGGTAAATATTGAACTCTCAGACTATCCACCATCTAATCTACAAGCTGATTACAGTTTTTTTTCAATTCCATCCATTCGATGAATAATGTGCAGTTAGTTCTGTTTTTTTATTGACCAGCAGCAATATTTACTAGGTTGCTGAAAAATTTGATTGTAAGGCTACACTTCAAACTCAGAACTTCTGACCTGCTAGGAAAAAGGGACGGCACTAACAGAAAACATGCTAACAGAAACTATGAAAGAAAAAAGTTTTTGTTAAGGAAAACTCTTGAATGTAATTAAAAAGTGCTTGATGCAGATCACCATGTTGTTCAGTATGATTTGCCTTACATTGTACAAATAACTGGTTGCTGTAATGATCTCCTCTAATACACATACATCATTGTATTGTTTTTCTAGAAGTACTGATAATAACTGGTAAAATAACTCTAAAATTCCAGTTCTTAAAATTTTTTGATCAACAATAAGACATGTCTTGACATCAGCAATGCCTCCCTATTCGGTACACACTCACCTTACACTGCTTTAAGGTCAGACTAGTGCTTAATGCACCAACATTGACAGTGAAATATCTGCTGCTGGTAATCAAAAAAGATAGATCAGAAAAAAAGTTAAACCATTCCACTCCCAAAAAAAGTCAGTGAAAAATTTATACTGCTGAAGCTTCATTAGTATGACATACCAGAATATTAAAAGGTGAGGCGGAGAATTCAACATACTATTAAGGTGCTCAGAAGCTGTGTCGTGGAGGATTACTAGGAGAATCCTAACAAAAAATGTATTCTTTCATAGTTTTACCAAAACAATATATATTGCTGTTTATTCTGGTATCTTGGTTATTCTGGTCAGACAGTGAGGAAGCAAAACATCATGTACTTTTACACAGCATATATCTAACTTCATTTGTATGTGCTTGGCAAAATAAGAGCTGTTAACCTGATAAAGTCAAACTTCTAGATAAACAATGTGATAAAGACCTTCTTACTTCATGACTGAATGATTGATGAAATCAGATATATTCAGTCACATAAAAAGCTTCATGGTGACAGTGACCTGTCAGCTGTAACTCTGAAAACGAGAATTTTCAGCCACCTTTCATCTCCTTTTCATAGAAATTAAGAAGCATGACAGACAGCTGAAGAAATTATAAGGGATATAAGGTGTATGGCATGGTGAGATAACTGTAGTAATACTGTCTGAGTCCTTGAGGCGCCAATCAGAACCTGAGTGGGAAAAGGCGCCGAAAATGGCTACAGGCGGTTAAACCACCTTTCCTTCATGTTAAGCCAAAGCATGAACAGAAGCCCCCGAAACTCCTTTTCTGAGTGTGTGAGGACACACAACACCTTGGGCTTGGAGACAAAGATTTGCAAACAAATGGGGGGGCAACATGGCAAGCCAAGCTAGCTTAGCGTCCCTTAGTGACTTGGCTAACGTCAGCAATAGGTTAACCTAGAGTTAGCTTCAGCTCGGGACATGCAGTCATGCTTATAGTATTCACTGAGGGCATCCGATAGACAAATGCCAACTCTAATCTACAGAAGCACATGGTGCAGGTGAACAAAGGAAGGATAAGAGAGAAAGAACAGAGGCTCAGAGCAGAGGATCTAGCGTGTCATCGTATTTATGGTTCATGAGAAACTGACAGCACAGATGTAATGCCTGCTGGACAGAGGCAGAGCATGGAGAGTTGTGTGGATGAACCGGATTCTTTTTCTAAGGCAAAGAACAGAAACAAAGTAGAGTTTTTTTTTGGGAGCTCCACTAGCTGCCAAGGTCTCTGGAGTTCCATCTTTGTTCTACATTCACCAGTGACCCATTAAGCAGCTTTTTATCAACCCAAATGCTTCTATTGCACAGTGCTAAGAATAGATTAGGGGGTCTTATTCACTAGATACCTCTTAGCTTTTCCTAATTGTTGTATTCCTTTAAGTCTTAAAAAAGTACTTTGATCTTGGTTGGAAGGGCATATAAAAGACTTTTTAGTAAGTAAATGAATGTCTAAACGATTAAATAACTATCATCGAGCTAAACCCCAAACAGTTAAAACAGCTAAACAAAATATTATATATATATATAGGGTTGAAAATAAATTCTCATAATTGGTACAATAGTCATCAAGAATGAGCTGCGTCTGCATTTGGCTGCAAATTTTTCATGGTGTAGCCACTGTGGCTCTTTGTAAAAGAAGTCATACCTCATGAATATTTTCACATTTTGTAACATTTTACATTACGATTTTATTCACTTTACATTTTATATTGAGTAAATAAAAAAGTAGCTTCTCTGTCTCTGTAAAAAGAATTCCCAGAGGATTATGCTGCCACTGCCATGTTTTTGCCATGTGCATAGCGTGATAAGGGTAGAATCGTGTTTGTTTCAAAGTGCAGTCTCATGAGTGTTCACTCTCTTTTACTCTGTAACTCTTACATAAAACGTAAGAGCTAAAACTTAATTCAGCCATTTCACTTTGTATGTCCTAATCTAATAAAGATGCAATTTTATTGTAAAGGTTTCAGATGCTAGATTGAGAATATTAGTGGACAAAAAAAAAAATCAAGAAGACTAAAGAACGCAACAGAGGGATAAAGGTTTGAAAATTAATAAAGAAGATTTAGGTCATAAACCATATGCCAAGTTTCGAAAATCTCACTAATGACCATTCAGTTTGTCATCTGAAAGTGGAAAGAGTCTGTCACAACTGCACACTTCTCAAGAATTGGCTGTCCACCTAAACAAATGGCTAGGCAAGAGGAGCATTAATTAGAGAAGCAGCCAGAGGTAACTCTTGTAGAGCTGCAGTGATCTACGGCTCCACTGACAGGTGAGCCATTAGTCTTGCAATCCTAAGTGTGGGCAGAAGAAAGCCACCATTGAAAGAGAGAAATTAGTGGTCAATTTAAAGTGAGTCCCAAGCCATGTGGTGGGAGGCAGAAACAGTATATAAATGAAGATGCTCTACAACAAAAAACAATACACCAGGAAAAAAAGCATGAGCTTGGACCCACTATTTATTTGAAAATAGTGGCGGCAGCATCATGCTGTAGGATTTTTTTTCTTCAGCAGGGACAGGGTCACCTTCTTATCAGGATTATACCCTTATACCTTCAACTAGAGCAACCATGAATTAATTTAGATCATAGCGTATTCATACGCTAAAATGGCTCAGTCATGGCACAGACTTAAACCTAAAAGAATATCTGGTAAGACTGGAAATCTGTTATTGTTGGGGACATTTTGCAAACGACAACACGTAAAACTGTACTCCAGTTTGTGGGAGGCTAACACCGATCCTCAGTAGCCAGTGTATGTTAATATAATGCCTGAATTATACTCTAAATATTAGGGCTGTAATGGTATGTGTATTCCCATCCCACTGGAGAAAATAAATGATGGACTGGTAAGCCTGCTAGCACAAAGTTTAGCGTGAAGTGTAGCTTCGTTAGCTTGTTAAGATAGAGGACGCACTGTGAGAATCCTCAATGGGTCCACTTTCACAAACCTGCACCTGCCTGAACCCATTAGGATGACTACAAGGCCCTATCCATTTCCTGTAGATATCACCAATTCAGATCCGAACCTGATGATGTTTAACCCACAACCCAACCCATTAACCTTTGCTTGCTCCTCTTCTTTTTTTATTATATTTATATTTTTTGATTGTTTTGATTTACAAAAACAACAACATATAACAAATACATGAAGGTTTATTTTAAGCAAGAACTCGCTCAATATTTTTTAAATCTTTTAATACTACAGCTCAACAAATCACCTATTCTCGCCTACACAACATAAATATCTGCCTGCACATGTTAATTTTCATCCTTGTAATTTTCTCTTATATGAAAACATTTTTGTGGGTTAACATTTAGTTATTTTTTTTTTTTATGCTTTTTTTATTCAGGCAATCTGACCAAATGATGATGATTTGTGATGAGGAGGAGTGAAATGAAAAGGGGAGCTGTTTTGGTTTTCTGCTCTTATACCTCAGATGGTGTCACTTTAGATATGAAAGCTTTTACCTTTTTATTTTGTTTTATTAAAGAGTATAAAAAAAACAAGGAGCATGTTTTTTTTTTATTAAAAAACATTTTCTTTCTTTATTTGTGATTGTTTTTTTCTCATTGAAACAATACAAAACAAAACAAAGGGGTATGAAGGTTAAGTTTTGGTGAACTTGTTAATGAAAAACAAAACTTGTTAATTAAAAACAAAAACAAAACTGTTAATATTTCTGTATTTTTTCCATTAGTTAACGTACCGAAGAAAAAACAAACTGTGACTTATGTACCAAGATACATATCGTGAATGTTTTGAATCGTGAATGCTGTGTACTGTTACAGCCAAACTAAACATGTTTTACAGAAGCCTGGTGATGAAGCATTTATCTGTTGCAGCTGTAATGAGGCAAAAATATGTAGAATATCAACTTTGGGACAGGAGTTGGCCAGCCTTGCTCTAGGCTGAAAAAACAGGCACTGATATAACAAAAAAATCCATGGCTGTAGTTTAGGTTATAGCACAATAATAGTTCTAGTAGAGCTCAATAAAATGCACTGGCTTTTATTTAGGGGTATCAGAGTAAAGGGGTCCATTTACTGTAATAATTATTCCAAATGTCAACTTGCAACTGCAGCAAATAAGTTAGGATCTCTAAAGAGCACATAAATCATTTTGATAACTATGCATCATTCTCTTTTCTCTTTTAAACTATCTTATGAAAGAAAAATCAGAATAACTGATTAGATCATACAAGAGGTTTGAATACTTGTAAAGCACCATAATAACAGTACAAATTTAAAATGAAGTGCTTGTACTTTTGTAGAAACTTTCAAAGCTCACTAAAGGTAAGAGACTGTTGGGGTAAAAGCTTTTTTTCCCCATGAAAACATATAGTCACAGAGAAAGCACATGAGGAAAAGCTTTAAAAGGTTTAAAGCTTCAAATAAGTATAACAATGATATTGCAACTTCCCAGAACTTAAACAGTTTGATGACAACATACTACCTCCTACCTTCAGTGCTCCAGCTAAAGTGACTTATTATTGAGACTCTACATGATGTAACTGTTCTGGCCTTCAGAACTTTCTTAAGCAAGAAACCTAAGATCTCACCTCGACATTAAAAGTGAACCTTGCAGTGCTGTTGTCAGCTGTTGCAACATTTGCACCTGATATCTAAGTGTTTGAAAGTCAAGCAACATTTTACATGCCAGTTTTTACTTGACAGAACTGCTTTCTTTTAATTTGATGAATACATTCAGCATGGCTTTACTTGTAAAGAAAGGGTCATGTCTTGTTTATGGCATATGCTCTTTGTTTTAGAGGAACAATAAAACAGATGTAGTACATTCACTAAATAAAGTTTACTGAAGCAGAGCTTATCCCTTTCTGCGTTTTTTTTTTAAATCATCAGAACTATGTAGTTTGCTTTTATTATATGTATGGATGTTGATCCTGCTTCTATTTTCTCAGACTGAATAGCTCAGCAAAACTCTTTACTTTCTTTGTTTAACATTTGTGTACTGTACTTGAACTGTTTTTTTTATTGTTTATTTTTAAAAAGCAGTTATACAAAGAGTGAAAACATTGCGAAAGAAGACGATGATGGCAGGCTAACTGCAAACAAACTGCAACTTGGGCATTGTTTTATCAAAGCACGTCCTAAAAGCTTGATGTAAATAGGACAAAACTAAGGACTGTTTTTCCAAGGATGCAATACCTTTCAGGATTTCAGATATTTTTGTTTTTTACTTTTATATGAGATGGTAAAACTTGCTCTTCTCTCCTCAACCAACTAAAAAACAGAAAGGGACAGGGAATATGATGGAAACATAACCCTTATAGTTTCTTAGCAACACATTTCATGCAGCTGAGCTCAACAAAAGCAAAAGGAAAACAAAATCCTTCACAATATCTGTTGTGCTCACTTGAATTATTTTTATCTCGATTCAAGAATTTTTTGTAGGACAGGCTTAAGGCTTGTGATCCGTTTGCATTCAGTACACAGAAAGATTAGAAAACATTTAGTTTTAGTAGAAGTTGGTGCAAATCAATGAGAGCAAGATCCGACTAATTACAAAGGGCACAAGATAAACTTTAAAACCATTACTCTTCCTGAAAAAACATGATTATGTTTATTATTAGCATTTAAAGCAGTGCCTAACAGAAAAAGTTCTTTTTTACATTCTGTTCTCAGCTTGTATTTTTTAAGGCTGGTTTATTACTTAGATGAAAGCTAGAATCATAAACACTCATATCCACATCACCAATTTCCTTCTAACTGGACACAGAGAAGAGGCCAGACTGTGGGTGTTTACACTTGTCATTGCTTGTTCTGCACTCCACTGTAACTGAATTGCCTGAGTGATCACTCAGTGTGAAAGGATTCATGCGAGGCTGGCTTGTAGTTTTAGAAATCTCAGCAGGTTGTTTAAGATGAATTTTCCATATAATTTAATTCTGTCACAGCCTTAACTGCTAAAAGTTTACACACCCCAGGTGAAATAATTGTCAAGTTTCACAATTCTTTCTTATATCTGTAAAATTTACATTTATCTCCTAAAAAGCAGCTGAAAAACAAAAAGGTGCAATAACCTGTTTTTCTAACTTCAAATAGCACTTTGTTGAAACACTTTTTGATTCAATTCTTGCAGTCTTCTTTGACTAAGAAATATTGGAACAATATACTCTACAATATTTACAGAAAAAGAAAATCATATATTATAAGGACATATCTCGTGCACACAGCCATTTTAAAGAGATTCCACAAATTTTTATTCTAAATTATTTCTAAATGTTAGCTTCATCATTCTACAACTTAAATGTGCTCCGATGAAACCATTCCTTATCTATTTGTATTAATGTCTGGTACTTTGAGAAACCAAGACTCTGGACTTTTACTTTAAAACAGTGAGATTCTATTTATGACCTAATCTCTAACTAAGGCTTCAGCCAAAGGAAGCAAACATCTGGGCATTTCCACCAGAAAATATGATGTTTTGAATATAAATCAGCAGATTTTCGATAGGAATCTAGTCAAGAAGGAGTGCTGATATTGCAAGTTTACATTTCTACATTTAAGCTGTCAAATAATTGCTGCTTCTTTAAAAAAAAAAAAGAAAATGTAAAAATCTGTTTAATATTATTGTTCTAAATTTTTTATGATAGTATTTGGTCTTTTAAAGGTGAAAGTACACTTTTAAATATTTCAAAAAGAGCTCATTAAATTATACAAATAATTGCACTTCAGTAGTGAAATGTACATCTGGATCTATTGCAGATCCATAGAAAACATCTCCTGTTGGGACTGTCAAATTCCTCCACATTAGTATAGTCCTCAGTTATTTGGCTTTTGAACAAAGGCAGCTTCTCTTGAGACATATTGATAATACTCTGAATAGTCTACTGAGTTTTTTTTGCAACATATGCAATCTGTATAATAAATGCTGAGTTGGCTGAAAGAGGAGTCAATGAGAGGCTGTGTGGGTATGAACACTGCCTTTTGCTACATGTTTTACCTGCAAAATCAATTGTAAATCACTTTAATTTTCTTAATCCATTAAAGCAAATATTTCCAAAAAATGCACCTTTTTAAAAAACATTTTTTCTAATGATTAAATCTTAATTGTGAAGTAATATTTGGAGCTTTGCATAACACGAAGCAAGTTGACAAAAAAAACCCCAAAACAAAACAGCACATCTTTTAATGTATCAGAATACTAGACTAATACTTGGAATTACTGATAAATAATGGATTTTTGGAGCGAGGTAAATGAGAAAGGTACAATAGCAGAAAACAACTTCTCAGGAACCATAAATACTTTCAGCCATATCAGGAACTTGATTTTTGTTGTAGCAAATTTCTTTTCCTTGATCTCAGCTTTTACCATGCATTTTTGTGTGAATAAACAACCATTAGGTGCTTTGAAATTTAAAGTAAATACAGGCGAGGCTGGGATCTAAATCCAATCCACATGGACATATTTACAAAGGTAACAAGGCTCACAGATGTGCGTTTTGCAGCAATCTTTCAGAACTCATTTTCAAAAGGAGCAGTTTTTTAAACAATCGCCTTTTACTCTTCTGCACATAAACAGCACAAACCTCGCATGTGTTCCTATCCCATCAATATAAACAGAAAAAAACAGTGCTTTGACATGAAAAACTTCACCTGCCTAATGATGCTTTTGCTTTATTCGGGGTAATCATTTTGCAGAAGCAGATTGCTGTCTAAGTGATAATTAATAAAAGCAATCTGCTTCCTGTCAAAACAAGACAATGGTTCCAGACCTCTACTTTTTTGATCTTGCCGAGACCACCACCTCGTGCAACTTTTAATGGATTCGGGAGCTATCAGTATGCACAGTGGGGGTGAACTGTTCTTCTAAATGCGATGCTTAATTTCCAGGATTCAGCATCATCTTGCGCATTAGGGAAACTGACTTAGTGGACCTGGATTTAGGCTCCCACTGAGAACAATACAATAGGAAATGGGGGAAGGGAATTAGCTGTGGCAATTATTCATCAACGGATTTGTATGATAAGCTTCTTTTTTTTTCTCCAAAAGATGATTACACAGCTCTACAATTTGCTGAAGCGCCAACTCTGACTTTTACCTTAAGCCTGACCTGACTAGGTTACATCCTTCCAGGGGATTTTCAAACCGTGGAAAAAGTTCCACAGGCCAACAATACAGGTCTCTTCTGGCTGCTGTAATGTGCTTGTGCACAGTCTTACAAGAAGATGGAAATGCACATGTAGGGGTATGCAACAGCTAAGTAATGTCTCAGACAGAAACTGATGACGTTCGAGGAGGATGTGAGATAGCGGCGAGGTGAGACTGGCAGAGTGTGACATGAAGAAATTAGAAGCTGTTTAATTAACTTTTTTTCCCTGAGGTACAGAACATCGGGCTGGCAGCTTTACAGTGGTGGGATAGAGAAAATTCAACAGCTAAACAAAGCAATGAAAGCCAAGATTGCATTACTATACATATTAGGTTCAATTTTGGCCATAGAATACAATTCTGACACCTTTTATAGATTTTGTAGAACACAAATGACTTCAAAGTGATCTACAGTGGATTTAAAACTGTCTACAAAAGCCTGTGAGAAATTCTATGCACATAACAAACAATCCATCCATCCATCCATCCATCCATCCATCCATCCATCCATCCATCCATCCATCCATCCATCCATCCATC